>KZ069652.1:4082-34275 GCA_002091845.1 Anopheles cracens
TTTAACTCGTTTAAGCTTTCCAGAGTACTAGAGAACTAAATGAAGGTTTTTGTACATGTTTGTTTGTTCACAATAATAAACTTCTATAGTGCGTATGTTTGATATGATCAACATTCTAGAAGGGGGCGTACTACACTATCATGTTTCTAGTTGATACTTTTAAACGCCTACAAAAAAGCAACACACCATTATTTTATCAAAAACTTAAACCCATTGCCACTTAGACTGCTTTTCTCGAACTCTTACCAAAATACTAATCTGTAGTTTACCTCAAAAAGTTCAAAATGAATATATTCGAAACAACGAAAACGCTCAGTTGTAAATCTAATTGACGATATAATTCAGCTTTTGAGTATTCGCACAAATAAAGTTGCAATATGGAAAATGTATGAAATTGTTTGAAACATACTCATTTTCAGTTGTAACTGCATGAATTGAAAATCATTTCCCGGTTCATGCAAAAATATGAAGAAATTATGAGAATTTGAAAAATGGATTTCACAATTATGGTCATTTTAGTTTAAGAGCAATGGGTCGCCATTTATCGGGATTTAAACGTAAAGTTTTGTATCTTAGCAAATATTAACAAATATTGTTTTAATGGATGTATTTTCTCAATTTTTTAAAAGCCAAATGTGTTTCTTCTAATGGTTACATTTGGAAGCGCTTTCTCTCGAGATTTCCTCAAGTTTCGCGGAATGCAAGATGAAGCGGTCGATAACGCACAATAAAAAATCATAATATTCAAACCACCACCACTGTGCAAATGAACACCTTCAGGAGAATTCAATTCAATTCACCGATAGGCTTAACGAAAGATTTACAAAAAGCGCCCAAAGAACTACGGCATCATCCCCCATTTTCACACTTTTCACAGGGCTAAAATACTCGCCACCAGTGGACACATCGTCTTCGAATCGGCGCAGGACAAAAACATCACCTTCTACATGAAGGGCAGAGGGCATCTGAACATAGGGGGCGTAAGTGTGGGAGACACGCTACGGACACTGTCGAAAATGCTGATCGAAGGCCGTCCAGCGTCCGACAACCAGGCTTTCATGCCGGGTGGAAGCGTTGCCGACCAGGTCCAGCTGCTGGCCACGTACGTCAGCGGGCCATACGGCCTAATCAAGCGCGTGGAGGTGCTCGAACAGCAGTAAGTGTATCGTCATTCAGCAGAAAGCAGTTACTCGTGCTAACTCTGGGGTCCCATACTTCTAGATCCACGGCACGCAACACGACCCAGACGCCTTCGCGTATTGGTGCCCTCGCTCGGCGTGTGAAAATCGTCGAAACGAAGCTGGCAACCCTGATGACGAACCTGCAGACAAACCGGTGCGCCAGTGGACCGTGCCAGAACGGTGGTACCTGCCTCTCGCAGTACGATTCGTTCCAGTGCCTCTGCCCGAGCAACTGGGAAGGCCAGACCTGCACGACGGACGTGAACGAGTGTGCCCTGTTTGCGGGGACCGATCTCGGCTGCCAGAACGGGGCCACGTGCAAGAACATTCACGGTGGGTACAACTGTATGTGTGCGGACGGGTGGCGCGGTATCCACTGCAACACCCGCTCGCAAGACTGTGCCACGGCCGGGTCAGATCTGTGCGGGCACGGCACGTGCGTACAGGCGAAGGACGGCTACCGGTGTATCTGCGACCAGGGCTGGAAGACGAACGGCATGACAGCTGCGTGCTCGCAGGACGTGGACGAGTGTAGCGAGTCGAAGCCGCACTGCTCGAAGGACCCGGAAGTGAGCTGTATCAACTTGCCGGGTTCGTTTGTGTGCGGTCCCTGCCCGGCTGGCTATACGGGGAATGGGTTCTACTGCGTCGACATCGACGAGTGCGAGACGAACAATGGCGGATGCAGTACGGCGCCCTCTGTTCCGTGCATAAATACCAGGGTAAGATATAGACGATACACAAGATTATGCAGAGAGCAACAAAAAACTCACGTTTAATACATTTCCGAAGGGTTCCTATCGCTGCGGCAACTGTCCCGCGGGTTACACCGGTGATGGACGGACGTGTCTTGCTCAAGGTAGCCGATGCACACAGGGACTCTGCCATCCGATGGCTCGCTGTGTCGACTATGGAAGTGCGATGCCGAATTGTATTTGTATGCCCGGATACACTGGGTCAGGCTTTGGTCCTAACGGGTGCTACCGGTCGACACTGAATCCGTGCTCGAGTGCACCGTGCAGGGTAACGTAACTTCAACAATACTATGGTCACTACGATCGAACGACAAATTGTGGGCTACTAGATGGAAGTGAATGTAAAAACTTGTTCTCTTCTCACAGAATGGTGGTACGTGCGTGAAGATCGATGCTCTAAACTACAGCTGCACCTGCCCACCGGGAACGAGTCCTCCAAACTGCTTGCGCGTCGTTCTACCCTGCGACACGAATCCCTGCCAGAACGGTGGGACCTGTGTGGCGGGGAACAATATTATCACTCGTTTCACGTGTCGCTGCCCGGCGGGATACACCGGCTTGCGCTGCCAAACGTCCACACGAACCTGCGGTGGAGTTCGCTACCAAATGTCTGGCACGCTGCGGTATCCGGAGTTCAACGGTACGTACAACCATAATGCGCGCTGCGCCTGGTTGATCAAAACGAACGAGACGCAGGTGCTGAACGTGACGGTCACACAGTTTAGTCTGGAAAATCCGGTCGGTTCGGGCGAATGCAAGTACGATTGGCTGCAGGTGAGTGTGATGCGCTTGCGCATAATAGGAAGTTGGAAGTGTTGTAGTGCCACCGTAACCCATTCTGTGTTTCGCAGATTCATGACGGTCGTACGTCGGCCTCTCAGATCATCGGACGCTTCTGTGGCAACGAGCTACCGCGTGGTGGCAACTTCATGTCCACGCACAACATGCTCTATCTGTGGTTCCGTTCCGACAACAGCACCGCGCACGACGGTTTCGAGCTGCAGTGGGAGAGCATAGAGCCGGTGTGCGGAGGTACCATAGCGGTGGTCAGCCACGGGATCATAACGTCACCGGGCACGCCCGGCAACTATCCGCCGAACCGGGACTGCAAGTGGTACGTGCAGGCCCCGCAAGGCCGTCGCATTCAGTTCACCTTCTTCACGATGAACATCGAGGTGCATGAGACCTGCGGCTACGACTTCGTGCAGATCACCGACGGTGTCCGGGAGGAGGGTGTGCTGCTGGCGAAGTACTGCAACACGACCCATCCGCCCCCGCTGATCACGCCCAGCAACGAAGCGACCGTGTACTTCCACAGCGACGAGTCGGGCAACGACGCCGGCTTTCAGATTAGCTACTCCGTGGTGGAAGGTGTCCCGGGATGCGGTGGAACGTTCACGCAGCGCGAGGGTGCCATCAGTTCGCCCCTGTCGCAGACGGACAACCTGTACCCGAACAATCTGAACTGCGAGTATCTGATCAAGCTGCCGATCGGGAGCCGGGTGGAGATCAAGTTCAGCAAGTTCCATCTGGAGCAGAGTGAGTCCTGCAAGTTCGACTACGTGGAGATCTTCGACGGGAGCAGCACGCAGGATGCCTCGCTCGGCAAGTTCTGCGGGGACCGGGTGCCACCGGCGTTCGTATCTACTCGCAACACGCTGCTGCTCAGGTTCCAAACGGACTGGTCGGCACCGCATCCAGGCTTTCAGCTCACGTACAAAATCAAGTGTGGCGGTACGTTCTCCGAGCCGGGCACGGAGCTGCTGTCACCGTCGTACCCGCAGATGTACACCGCGGACCAGCTGTGTGATTACGTGATCCATGCGCCGCTCGGCAAGGCGATCGCGTTCGATTTTACCGACTTCGATATCGAGAAGAACAGTTTCCCCAAGTGTGAGCTCGACTACGTCGAGCTGTACGATGGGCTACTGGCGACCAACGAAACGTTGCTGGGACGCTACTGCAGCACTAAGGCACCACCGCGGACCATCTCGACGAAGAATGTGCTCCTGCTGCGCTTCGTCTCGGATGGGTCGGTCGCGGGCCGCGGGTTTAAGGGCAACTTTTCCTTCTTCGACGTCAGCTGCGGTGGTGTGCTGATGCGCGAGGACACTATCGTCCGGTCGCCGATGATCGCGGAAACGGGCAAGTACCAGCACGACGCACAGTGCGAGTGGATCATAGTGGCGCCGGCGGGCCATGCGGTGCAGCTCACGTGGAGCAGCTTCGAGCTGGAGCTGAGCGGACGGTGCGTGTACGACTACGTGGAGATATTTGACAACTCGTCGATGGCGAACAGTTTGGTGGGCCGGTACTGCGGCTCGGACAAGCCACCGGCGATGACCAGCACCGGCAATATGGTGACGATACGATTCGTGACCGATTCGTCCTCGTCCAAGGATGGGTTTAGCTTATCGTTCAACTTTATCGATGTGGAAAAATGTAAGTATCGGGGATGTAATGTTTCATATAGGAAGCGTAGTTTAAACTGTCACATCTTTCCAGCCTGCGGTGGAAACTTCTTTGCCTCGAGTGGCATCATTCGCTCCCCGGGTTGGCCCAAGAACTACCTCTCGAACAAGGCGTGCGAGTGGGTCATCACGGTGCCAATGGGGCAGCAAATCATTCTGCTGGTGCACTCATTCACGATGGAAAAGCACAAAACGTGCCGCTTCGATGGGCTCACGATACGGAACGGCGGTACGCAGCACTCACCGCTCATCGGCAACTACTGCGGTGATGACAACTTCAACGGGACGATCTCGTTCAGCCATCAGCTGTACCTGCGCTTCTACTCGGACAGCTCGCGCAACTATCAGGGCTTCATGATCGAGTGGGACTCTGCCACGACCGGGTGTGGCGGTGTGCTGACGTCCCCGCGCGGTGCCATCGTATCGCCCAACTATCCGCTACCGTACGGCCACGGTGCGCTCTGCATATGGCGCATCTCGATGAGCGAGGGTTCGGGCATACACATCGTGTTCACCGACCTGGACATGGAGAGCCACAAGGACTGCCAGTACGACTACCTGGACATCTACGACGGGGCCGACATGGGTGGGCGCAAGCTGGGCCGCTACTGTACGGCCGAGACGGACCCGATCGTGCTGAACACCGAGTCGAATCACGCACTGATACGCATGCGCACGGACGACACGAACCAACGCCGTGGCTTCCAGCTGAAGTACAACATCCTCTGTCGCAGGAACATTACCGGCTTCGGAGGCATCATCGAGTCGCCCAACTTCCCGAACGAGTACTCCGCTTCGATGGACTGCCGGTGGACGATCAAGGTGCCACCGGGCAATCGGATCAATCTGGAGTTTTCACACTTCGACTTCGAGTCGATCACGCAGCACGGTGTGGACAACGCGACCCACCAGCGATGCCCGTTCGATTACGTCGAGCTGCAGGAGATGGGTGCCGGCGATTTGCCGATAGCGCGACGGTTCTGTGCGAACAAGCCACCGCCGATCGTGAGCACGGGTCGCTCGATGGATCTGATCTTCCACACCGACTCGAGCGGCGAACAGATGGGCTTCCGGGCGGAATGGTCCATCAATGGGTGCGGTGGGCTGTTGACCAAACCGTACGGCACGTTCACCTCGCCGAACTATCCCAACCAGTACCCGAAGGAGACGGAGTGCCACTGGACTATTACGGCCGAACCGGGCAAGCGCATTGAGCTGACGGTGGAGGACTTCCACATGGAAACGAACGACCAGTGTCGCTTCGATGGATTGCATATCGCAAACGATGCCAATTTCACGCAGCACGTGACAAAGATCTGCCACGAACAGCAGGAACCGGTACATGTTGTTAGCAGCGGCACGCAGCTGTTTATCAAATTTTACAGCGATAGCACGTTCATGTATAAGGGATTCCGGGCGATGTACAGGACGACTGAGTCGCGTAAGTACTTCATCCACCAAGTAAGTCCACCGGATGTGGTGTTACGCAGATGTTTTCAAACCTTTGTTCACAGAGTGTGGCGGTAAACTCACACTACACGAAGGATACATCAGCTCACCGAACTATCCGGCCAACTATCCGGCGAACGCATCCTGCACCTGGCACATCAAAACAGACGTCTCGCACACCCTACAGTTCCACATAAAGTCCTTGGCCATCGAGCGATCGGCCAACTGTACGAATGACTCGCTGCAGGTGTTTGACGGCAGCACACCTTCCACGGATCGATTGCTGCTGACGACGTGCGGCAGTGAACCGAACGTAACTACCATCTCAACAACGGGTCACGAGATGCTGGTGAAGTTCCAGTCCAACGAGATATACGAGGCGAAAGGATTCCAGGCCCAGTTCAAGACGGTAGGGTGTGGTGGTGGCAACAGGTGTCCTAAACAGGAGAACAATCTTTTCAATCTTCCTTCTGTTTCTCCTAAGAACTGCGGATCGCGAATCGAGGTCAAACAACCTGGCAGCATTCTGCTCAACCGGGCGCACAAGATGTCGTCGGAAAACTGTACCTGGGTCCTGCTGGCACCGGAACCAACGCAGCGGATCACGCTGACGATCGTGCACCTGAGTGTGCTCGATGCGGAAGGCGATTGTTTCGCCAGTGTCACCGTTTTCGACGGGGACAGCGCTGATGGGCCGGTACGGTTCGAGGGCTGCGGTCACAAAATTCCACCGGCAATTGTGAGCCGCGGTAACGCACTGACCGTGCTGATCAGCTCCGAGGATGTGCAGCTGAGCAAGATAGACAATTTGTTCGTGGAGATGACGTACACCAGGATCGATAATGGTAACGAAGGCCGTTGGGGGCGAACATGGTCGCATGGTTAACGCAATTGTCTATTCCGCAGCCTGCGGAGGACGACTGACGGCACTGACGGGTGAGTTTGCCTCACCGAACTACCCCAGCACGTACCCCGTCAGTGTGGAGTGCGTTTGGAGGCTGACCGCATCGGCCGGCAACCGGATGACGCTGTTTTTCAAGGAGCTAGACATCGAAACGTCCGACGACTGCAACGGCGACTATCTGGAGATACGCGAACAGGACGAGAACGGCCCCCTGCTGGGAGACTTCTGTGGTAATCAAATACCGACGAATCTCACCGAAGCGACCAGCTTTTGGATAAAGTTCCGCTCGAACGAGGCGGGTGTGGCAAAAGGTTTCCTGGCGGAGTATTCTTATGGTACGTTTACAAGCGTAAGGACCGCGTGTACTTTTGTGGTAACCACCATCGCTTCTTGTTAATAGACACCCTTAGCGAGGTCACCGGCACCAGTGGAATGATCACTTCGCCTATGTACCCGAGAAGTTACGCCCGAGCAGAGAACATCGCGTGGCGTGTGACTGTCGACATTGGGTCGGTGGTCGCTATCAGCTTTAACCGGTTTGCCATCGACCGCCACACGGATGATCCGATTATGTGTGATGGCGCGCTTATGGTAAGACGTGATTCTAGCTCACGAACTTATTGAAATGTCAAAACGAAACGCTCACTTCTCCAGATATACGATGGCTATGATGAAACGGCGGCCCCGCTGTTACGATCGTGCGGATACATCAAACCCGAACCGTTGGCTTCCACCTCGAACGTCGTTTACATCGTGCTCGACAACTCCGACGTCATGGAGGCGTCTACGTTCTCGTTGAGTTGGCAGAAAAAGGTTGTCAACAACGCGCCGTCCTACTCCGTGAGCAACGAGTTGTACTGCGATGGTCACGCAACGATCGTGGTGAATAGTACGGAGAGCACGTTCAATTTCTCCTCGCCGGGCTATCCGAACGGATACATGAATGGGTTGAACTGCAGCTGGATCTTCCAATCGGCGCTGCCTGCCTACCATCCCTATCTGAGCTTCGACTTCATTGACCTGGAGGAGACGGGCGACTGTCTGGCGGATTATGTAGAGGTGTTTACCTCGCCCGATCTCGCCACGTGGAAGTCGCACGGACGCATCTGCACGTACGGCGTCCGGGTGACGCGAATGTTCCACGGTACGCCGCACCTGAAGGTGGAGTTCCGCACCGACTACTACCAAAACCGGACCGGCTTCAGCGGCACTGTTATGCTGCGCTGTGGCGGATTGCTCACCGACCCGAACGGTGTCATCACGCAGCCCACCTCACTGGGCTCGCTTGCGCCGGGCATCCCGGTCGGTAGACTCGACCAGTTCGAGTCGTGCAGCTGGAACATCAGTGTCCGCGCCGGGCGTACGATTCTGTTGACGTTCGAGCATCTTAACATTACCGCATCCACGAGCAGCGTGGTCGCACGCACTGGCTTCGTGGCGATCATGAACGGCATCGACGACCATTCGCCGCTGTTGGGCCGGTACAGTGGCACGGAGCTGCCGAGCGACATCCGCACCGGTAGCAACCGTGCCTTCGTACAGTACCGGCCGGGCATTAGCGGGGCGAACCGATTCCGGCTCGTGTACCGTGAGGTGGGCATCGAGTGCGGTGGTGACCTCGTGCTGAGCGCACAGTACAACTCGACCGTCATTACGACCCCCAACTATCCGGAAGTACCGCCACCGCACACCGAATGCTACTGGAAGGTGTTGGCACCGGCCGGCC
The DNA here is from genome assembly GCA_002091845.1 of Anopheles cracens. Taxonomy (NCBI): domain Eukaryota; kingdom Metazoa; phylum Arthropoda; class Insecta; order Diptera; family Culicidae; genus Anopheles; species Anopheles cracens. Next base: position 12,569 of record KZ069652.1, read on the forward strand.
AGCTGCTTTGGGTCGAGTTCCCCGACCAGAACTATCTGCCGCGCACGGTTCAGTGCAAGACGGAGTACGTGCAGCTGCGGGAAGGGCTTACCAGCGCCGCCCCGGAACTGATGCACTCCTGCACGGGCGATCTGTCCAAGCGCATCGTGACCGGCTCGAACGCGCTCTCGGTAAAGTACTTTAACGACCGTGTCGATCCTGCCAGTGGCGTTAAAGTGCGCGTTTCGTTGGCCAAATGTGGAGCGGTGGTGCGAGGACCGCGCGGAACCATCACGTCCAAAAACTATCCCAAGCCAGGTGGATATCCGTCACCGGCCGTGTGTGAGTACTACATACAGGAGGGCATGTACGGGACGGTTCATTTGACCTTCGAGGATCTGCACCTGCCGGCGAGTGTGAACTGCAGCGGAGATAACCACGTGCGCATCTACTCGATACTGTCGGGACCGAACGGGACTGCGCTGGAGCTGGGCAAGTTCTGCGGCACGGGCGTTCCGTCCCAACCGATCGTCAGCGTCGTGCCGCATCTGAAGATTGTCTTCACGGCCAGCAGCATGAACACGATGTACCGTGGGTTTAAGCTGAACTACGCGCTAAACTACAGCCGTTGCAGCCAGGCGATCGTTGCAGACGCAGGCGAAATCGCAAGTCCCGGCTACGGGGAGGCTGTGCAGACGTTCATGTTCTGCGAGTGGCGCATTACGGCACCGGCGGGACGGCGCATTAAGGTGGAGTTTCTCGATCTGGATGTGCAGGAACCGGGCGCACCCTTCCCTTGGTTCCATCGGTTGACGTTCTTCGACGGGTTGAACTATCAGGCGCGCATCAAACTCATCACCACGAACGATCGGTCCCAGCCGATTTACTCGAGCGACAATCGGATGCTGATCCAGTACCTCTCGAAGGTGTCGACCGGCAAGCGTGGATTCCGGTTGCGCTTCACGAGCGACGAACCGACGCTCTGCGAAGGAAGTCTGGACGATTGGCAGGGCAGCATCACGAGCCCGGTCAACGTTAGCACGGTCGTGTGTTCGTACAAGCGGTCGCAAGCTACCCTATCGCGCGACTCCACGCAACCGAACGTCGGCACGCTGGCGATGAACTTCCGCGAGGTGTACGCGGGACCGTTCGAGCGAATGTGCGTCGATGTTGGACGCGGAGCGACCGTGCTCGGTGGGCCGAACATGCTGAAGCGACTGTGCACGAACGCAACGAACGAGATGGTACTGTCGCCGTTCCACAACACGATGATCTCGATCGCCCAATCGCCGTACGGTGGTCCGCAGCGATTTTCGATGGACTACCGTGTGCACCAGTGTGGTGGGGTGTTTGGGGCACTAACCAACATCACCCGTCCCCAAGGGCTGGAGCCGTTCGGAAACGATGGACTACAGTGTGCCTGGTACGTGACGTACCCCGATCAGACGCTAATCACCATCAGTTTCACCCAGTTCCGGCTACAGCTGCCGTGCGAGAGTGAATATCTGCTCGTGTACAATGGGCCCAGTCCGATGAGTCCACTGCTGGGACGGTTCTGTAAGGACTTGCCACCGCCCAGCGAACCAATCATCACCCAGAGGCATCTGCTCTTCATCGAGTACCATACCACGCGCTCAAATGCGTCCGGCGATGGTGAGTTTGAGCTGCGTTTGGGTAGTAAGAGCTACGGCTGCGGAGGAACACTGCATCCGGGCACGCCCACGTTTGGGGCACCGGTCAAAGATGGGAAGTATCTGCCGGGGCAGGAGTGCGTGTGGTTGCTGCAGGCGAACGTCGGTCAGCACATCGGGGCTCGCTTCATCAATCGGTTCAATCTGGAGAAGAGTCCCAACTGTACGAAGGACTACGTGGAGCTGTTTGATCAGCGCGGCAACCGTGAGTGGGTTAGCTTGGGTCGCGTCTGTGGTAAAGAAACGCCACCACCGTTCAACTCGTCCGGTACCATGCTGAAGGTGGTCTTCCGGACGGACGATTCCGGTGAAGCCGACGGCTTCACCATGCAGTGGGAGTCCAATTGTGGAGGTAAGTGAGAGAAACCGTAGTTTGTGTCTTGGGCACAGGAGATCGGATCTGTTTGGTTCGCTAAGGACGTCCTACAGTACTGCATTATTACTTTGTTCAAGATGAGAAACAGTAGGCAAATGACATTTGCTGAAGTTATTAGTTCATTATCCATCATCCTGCATCCATCGTATGATGTTTCACTTAGCCTTATCAACCGATTCCAGAGCGCTTTAATCTAAAGTTGGATTCAAACTCTAGAGTCTACTCCAGTGCGTTACATACCTGAAGCTACAAACTCTTATCACTCTCCATCCTAGGAATATTCTACGCCGAGGCGGAAGCGAAAGTCATCGTCAGTCCGAACTATCCGGACAAGTACAACAACATGCAGGTGTGCAACTACACCTTCCTGGCGAACAACACGGACGCCGGCATCGAGTTCAACTTCCTCGACTTCGAGCTCGAGGACACGCTGCTAACGTCCGTCTGTGCCTACGACAATCTGACCGTCTACCGGAAACTGGAGTACGCCGAGCCACTGACCTGGGACAAGGTCGGTACGTTCTGCCGCAAAACGCCACCCGCACGGTTCCGCGTCAAGGACCGTGCCGCAATCGTGTTCCGAACCGATCGCTACATACAGGCGCGCGGTTTCCGGTTCGAGTACCGGCTGGATACGTGCGGTTCCAACATCACCAGCTCGAAGCGCATAGAAAGCCCCGAACAGCTCCCGCCGGACGGAACGTTCCGTCCCGCGCTCACCTGCCGCTGGTACATTGACATCCCGAAGGGTCAGAAGGTGACGATACGGTTCGAACAGCTCGAGATCGAGCACACGGAATCGTGCTACTTCGACACGGTGGAGGTGTTCCGGGGACTGGAGGTGAACCACGACAATCGGTTGGCGCTGCTGTGCGGCAATCTGACCGGGCACGCACCGGCCATCTCGATCAGTGGCAGCAGCCACGCTATGATCTCGTACAAGACGGAATCGTTCACCACGACACGGGGCAAAATGTCGGCCCTGGTGCTGTACACGCCCGAGTGCGACAAAGAGATCACCCTCGACGACCGGTCGCCCAGCTACAGGCTGAACGTGATCGGTGGCGGAAACGATCACGTGCAGGACTGCCAGTACATCTTCCAGGCGCCGAGCGGGTTCACGCTCCGGGTAAAGTTCGACCAATTCCACGTCGGATCAGCACGCAACGGAAGTTCCGCGAACTGTACGGATGACTTTGTCGAACTGCGGGACGGTAATAGTGTGTTCTCGGCACTGCTCGGACGCTTCTGCGGCAACGATCCGGTTCCCGTACAGACGAGCTTCGGTTCGACGCTGCACTTCCGGTACGTGACGGATTCTATGCTACGGGGCACGCTGTTCGATGCGACCGTCACGATGGTACCGTCCGTGTGTGGCCCTATGCATCATAACCTAACCGGCGGGGCTATGGTGACATTGAATACGCCCAATTTCGGTGGCACGCACGTGTATCCACCGAACACGCGGTGTCTATGGTTGTTGGAAGTACCGGTCGGGAAGCAGATAGAGATACAGTTTCTGCAAATGGATCTGCAACCGTACGATGAGAGTAGTCGCGAGTGTAAGGACTACCTTGGAATCAGGGATGCTACGGTAGGTGGAGATGGTGATTGTCGCTGAGCAACCGTACGCTATATTCCTAATCCTGCATTTATTGTCCATCTTCCTTCAGCTCAAATCAATCATTTACGAAGGACTCGGCAACTCTCTAATCTTCAACGGTGGTAGTTCCAGCAAGGCCAGTTTTTACCATGTAAGTACCAAGTATGTTTGGCGCTTTGCAACGAGTTTAACGATCTCCACTCGCCGCAGGGAACTCGGTACGCGAATGCTTACCACATCTATTGCGGCAACAGCTACCTGCCGAGCACATACCTATCGATAAGCAACCGGGTGTACGTTAGCTTCGAGAGTGATGCCGTCGGCGAAAACAAAGGCGTTTCGTTGCGCGTACACGAAAGCACCCGGTGCATGAAAAACTACACCGCGCTCCAGGGCCGTATCGTGCAGAGTGAAATGTCGAAAGATCAACAGTGCACGATCGTGGTAGAGGTGCCGCGTAACTACACGATCGCACTGTACTTCAACAACTTCTACCTCTACAACGTGGAGTGCCCGCAGCATGCGATGAAGGTGTACGACGGACCGACCGAGAGCGCCGATCGGCTCCTCGGACAGTTCTGCAACTTTGCCACGCCGAATCCCGTCTTCACAACGGGCAACGTGCTGCGGATCGTACTGCCGGCCACGGATCAGGACTCATCCACACTATCGCTGGACGCGACGTACGTGGCCACCGACCAGGGACAGGGTTGTGGCGGTGAACTCTACAACTACGGTGGCATCTTCAGCAGTCCACTCTATCCGGCGAACAATCGGACACGCATGGAGTGTCTGTGGACGGTGACCGTGCCGAACAATTTGATCGTAGCACTACGCTTCGATGTGTTCGATCTCGGCAGCAAGTCGTCCTGCGCTACCGACTACCTGCAGATCCTCGATCGGGAAGTGGAGTCGAGCGAAGGTGCGACGGCAAATGAGGAGAAAGTCGTGCGGCAGCACTGTGGCGGGGACAAGCCGGCGAACTACATTGCCACCGGCAGTACGGTGCGAGTGCGTTACAAGAAGACGCAGAACTTTGCCGGCGTCGGGTGGATGGTGAAGTTCATGGGCATTGAAAAGGGCACTACGGTTAACGATTATTGAGCGGTGGTAGCAACCGATCTTTGCGCGGAGCGTGTGAGTTTATAAAGCCTTATTGAAAACGGAGCTTATATGATTGTGTCCGAACTAAACAGTAAGGTTTCCGATACGACATTGAAACCGGACACTCCCTAGAGAAGTGAAACGCAAAACGATTTATACATAGAGATAACTTTTGCCAAAGCGACATACAACGCAAGTTCAACAAGAGCGTGATGAGGACATAACATAGCTCACGATTCCAGTTAGTTTCATCGATCAAGTATATCCATTGTGTTATAAAGCTAATATTTCAGACTATAGTAGACCAACATGCAATATAAATTGAATATAGTCTAATTTCAAGATTTGTTGAAATACATTAAGATGTTATGACCGTACGTGGAATCGACAATGATCAATCAGAGAAAAACTATCAAGAAGCATTCATTGAACAGTAAACTGAAATCCATTAAAAGATTGTTCTTTCTGAGTGTTGACATCATTAAAACTTTTTAAATTTGTTTTTATTCCGCTTGTCATGTAATGGATAAAAATATAGAGGTCACAGCAAGGACTAGAAAGATATCCGATGTCTTAGCTGTTTATGATCAATTATGTCCGATGTATTAGATGTCCAATGTCTTAGCAGTTTATGATTAATTATCAGATTCACAATGCCGTCATGGAGGAGCGAAAGATACCCCTACACTTGACTCCATATAACCATCTTAGTAAGTAATTTAAAAACAATATATTTTGCACATATTTACCATTGTCAACTATCCAGTGCGTTCGTCAGCGATGATATTATCCGTTGCAGCTGTGCTTTCTCTGGTGCTTCAAGTGATTGCTTTTCAACGTACCGTCCGAGTTGGGTCGTTGCGTTCTGCAATTCACTTAAACACTGGGTTGGGTTCACTTGTTCGCCATCGCGTTCGGTTGTTGCATCAAATTTACGTTTCTTAGCTGCCAGTGCGCCACCGTCGGTAAACATGTTCACATCGATATCTTCAATATCATCATCGTCATCGTCGGGAAACAGTTCGTCTATTTTGTTGTTGATGGCGAGTGTTAAATCACCCAGCGATTCGGACGATTCGGTCGACTCGATCTGCTGGCACTGGTGTGTGATGGCAGTCAATGTACATGACCATCTTAATGGTGGTAGTCTAGTGGTTGTTATGTTTTGCCACCGTAATAGCTGTGACTGGAGCTTGGGCTGTTTGCACAGGATCTTATGAGCAATGGGACACTTCTTTTCTTTTAGTTTGTACAGCGAATGGAAAGCGATGGCAGCCACCAAAGGCACATTGTCTTTCAGGAGCATTTCGAGTAGATCTTGAGCAGTGGCAGGAAGGTTTGCTATGCTTAGTAGCTTGACAATCTGGTACTTAACGTATGGTCTCGCCTCGGATAGAGCAGATGCATTGGTGGAGTTTAAAAGGCATACCAGTGAAAGTCGCTCTGAGTTTCGTTCGAGACAATCGAAAATACTTCCCGTGGAGGATGCTTTTATTGCTGCATCCAACTCCAGTTGAGAATTCAAAAACGTTTCAGATGACATTTCGATCGTTTTAGATGTTACGCCAGTGATTGCGAGAACGCCAAGCACGTCATAGAACGTGTCGACATTTTCAGGATCACGCTGAAGCGCCTTCATCCCGCTGCATAATCGTTTCTCCAGGCACGCTGCAAACTGTTTTCTTCGCGTTTCGTCCACCCCATCACTCAGGACCGGCCCCAAAGCAGCCCATAGTCGATCGTTGGCCCTGTCGGATACGGGGAACGTGCCCAGAAGCTTTTCCTTATGGGTGACCGGCAGGAATATGTACAGATTGCGCAGGAGCTGTCGCACGTACACTTGCGTCGGTCGGGTGGTAAAGATGGCATACTGATCGTTGCACTTCTTCCAGAACAGAAAGTACGCGTACATCAGCTGCGTGGAATGGTAGCGCACAAATATCGACCAAAGGTCGATTCCGAGCAGCGCCGTGTAGTAGTGCTCTTGCAGGATCATGCGCACCAGCGTTTCTTCGATCGTTTTTTGAGCAGTTCGATCTTTTCCGCACCGCACAGCCATTAGAACCACGCCTGCGCAGTGGACTAGCAACTTTTTGTACAATGTGGCGTCGTGATACAGGAAGGAATCGGAACGTTTCAGAAGATTGCACACCTGCTGCAGAAGATTGTTGCGGTAGCAGTAGAGTGATAGTAGGCTAGTATCGTTTGCATTCGACACCATTTGTGAAACGATGTGCATCGTGAGAGGGTAGAAAGAATTAACCTCTTCCGGTGTTTTGCATTCGTACTTCGTTAGGGCCTGTGGGAAGGAAATGGAAGGTTAAAAGTATGATTCCACATTGGAAAATCAAATTAATTGAATTGAATTAATTGAAATATTTTTTTGCTGGTTTCTACATGTGGAACATGAAATTTTTGAAGCAACTTTTCCGAAATTCTACTAGTACTAGTACTAGTATTCTGCTATACTTCGTATCCCTATACAAATTGTACAAAAGGCAGCTCACTTTCCTACTCACTGGGCCTTGTAATACCAACGAAGGAAGAGTGTATCTATTTCCAACAACTTTGAATTGGCAATCATAATGCCTTCTAATTTAAGTTGAAGTTATGATAAAACGAATAGATGCTTGGATTTCATATAAAACTATTCCAATACTGACTATGCTAACGTCAACTTAACTGAACAATTCAGTTATAATTAAAATAATATATTAGTAATAAAACTACGTGTGGCGGATGAATCACTGACAATTTAGATGTTTTAAAAATAGAAGGGAAATTGAAGGAAACGAATAAATTGAAATTAATTAAAAGTTGCTCCTTACCTTTGCGAAAGATTCGATTCGACACGAACTTTCCACGATCGCCATATATCCGATGTGCAGATACTGTTCGATGCCCGCAAGCAATTCACTGCAAAGGGTTTTCGACCCGAGTGACGCCTTCACCTGCAACAGAGTGCTTATGATCGATGCGAAAACATCCTCCGAAACGTGCTGCTTTGAGAGTGTCAGGAGTTTCAGCATCACGCGCAGGAAGAATGCATTCAATTTCAATGCGATCGTACTCTGCTTCGATGGTTCGTTTTTGGCTCGCATGTCCGACAACGAGGTTTCGATTCCCGTGTTGAGGATGGTGATGGTCTCGCAGAGCCAAGCAGTTTGGTTGCGTTCAATAAGCTGCTCCGCGTGCTCGGTGCACAGTTTGACGATCGCCTTCCAAATATCGCTAGCCAGCAGTGAGTCGATGGGACTGATTTCGTTGGAAGCGCTTGCCAACAGAGTACAAACTGGAAGAAAATGAGGAAAAATATCGAATCAATCCCTTTAATATCCCATTTTTTGGGAAATTTCCTTTGGAAGTTACTCCTTACCTTTTTCCAAACATTCCAATTCCACTTCGTGATCCATCGAGCGAAAATAATTACCCCGTCTTGACGATTCCCGCGGGCATAACAAATCGAGGAAGGCCATAAGCATTTTCTTGCAAACCGCATACAGTGCCTTCATTACTTCCAGTGCTTGAGGCTCATGCGCCATGGAGACGTAGTTCTTACGAACGATCGTGTAACAGCGCAGTAAATATTCCGGAAAAATAACAATCGACCGTAGAAGCTGACACTGTTCCTCCGCTTGGGCCGTGAGATATTCCACAAGCTTCAGCAGTACCTCAGCCAGACGCAGCAAAATGGTAAGATTCTCCACGAAGAAATACGATAGCGCATTCGTCTGTAGTTCCACCTGAATCTGGAATTGATTTGCACACATTGTAGTAAAAAAAATGCATCGCTCTAACTCGCTTTCCCCCCGATCGGATCAATGAATCGAACCTTTTCCAGAAAGGACACCAACTCCGGAAGCAGGACACACGACACTTCCTGCTCGAACTCGTGCGGCTCGAATAGGTGAATGATGTTGGCAAACAGAAACTCGTACACCTCGACGTCGCCTTCCTGGCGTCGGAGTCCTTTGAGCGATGTCTGCGCGATGTGCTTCAGCGGCACGTGCCGTACCTCGGTGTTGGAGAGCAGCAGCAGCTCGTTGACACTATTTACAATCACGTTTGTTTCGCTCATGGTCGTTTCACAGTTTTTGGGGCCCTGGAATTGCACGGAATAAACGCACAAACATACCGCGAAACGCAAAACACTGATCGAAGTAAACAACGCGAGCAGGAACGTCAACAAATAAACGGCCGCGCGCCAAAACACACCACCAGGCAGCTGTCAAATCGGCTACCTACACCGGTACACGTGCGATTGAATGTTTACGTTTATTTGTTTTGAAAAAAGTCGGGAAAGTGTTCCGTCTTCACTGTTCTAACATTATAATATCATCGTTTTATAATGTACGAAGGTAGGTTGAGTGGAACGAGAGTAAATAGATCAAACTGAAACAACGCTCCATCTAACCCTCCATTCCCGGTAGAAGATCCGCAAAGCTCGGATGAAGAGTCACCTGTCCCGGATGCGGACACGTGCAGCAGCAAGGAGCTGGTGAAGCTGTTCCAGCAGGAGCTATCGCCCGGTTCCGAGGTGGCGGCCTCGTTGAAGCGCACCTGTGGTTTACACATTTCCCAGTCGTGCGATTACAGCACGCTTGCCGTCGGGTTGTCGCGAAGAGAACTGCAGCTGTACCGGGTGCGGGAGGGCGGAGAGCTTGCGCTCGAAAATGGTTCTCTGGCCCGGTACGAGAGCGGCATCCGTGGGGTGAGTTTTTTCAACGGAGATCCAAACAGTTTGGCGTGCTGTACCGAGGCCGGCGATATCTATCTGTACGATGTGCGAAGTGGCTCCGAAGTGCACCGTTTCGAGGGTAGGAAACCGTGTTTTCGAAAGCATAGTTTGTGATATTTTAAGCCGGACTTGCCTCTCTCTCTCTCCTAACAGACACCTCTGAGGGCAGGAAAAAGACGATGACCGCGTGCGACATCAACCGAAACGACCGGGTACTATGCGCGTCGAGCGAGGTGCAGAAAAATGGTGATAGCTATCTGCTCTTCTTCGATGTGCGCGAGCGGGCGTACCTCGGCTGCTACTGGGAGTGCCACAGCGAGGACATCACGCACGTCCGTTTCCATCCAACCGATCCAGACATGTTCGCCAGTGCCAGCGTGGACGGGCTGATTAATGTGTTCGACATTTCGAAGCTCACGGAGGACGATGCGATGCAGTACTGCTTCAACGTGGAGACCTCGGTCGACGCGATCAACTGGCACTCCGATCCAACCGGGCGCGATATGGTGTCGTGCGTGACCACCACGAACGAGCTGCATCTGTACGACGTGGAAAGTCAGGACCGGGTGGCGTTATTCGATCGCGAGCAGATCACACAGTCGCTGCGTCGTACATCGTCCATTGACTGCAACGTGGTCGCTACGCATAACGAAGGCAACGGCAGCTTTTTCGTGCTGGCTGGATCCAACTATAACCGTGGGTAGGTGTTGATCGGTCGACGCGATCAACTGGCACTCCGATCCAACCGGGCGCGATATGGTGTCGTGCGTGACCACCACGAACGAGCTGCATCTGTACGACGTGGAAAGTCAGGACCGGGTGGCGTTATTCGATCGCGAGCAGATCACACAGTCGCTGCGTCGTACATCGTCCATTGACTGCAACGTGGTCGCTACGCATAACGAAGGCAACGGCAGCTTTTTCGTGCTGGCTGGATCCAACTATAACCGTGGGTAGGTGTTGATAGGGCTGTGACGAGCATTTCCCATCAAGTAACCTTTGCGTTTTCACCCTTCGTTCAGCGCCGACTGTCTGCGTACGCTGAAGTACGACAACAAATGCCTCCTCCCGGATCGATCGTTCGGCGGCAACAGACAGATAGTCCGTGCCAGTGTCTACAACGAAAGGGTACGTATCGGAACGCGGGGATTGTTTGCACATTTGGTTGTTTTTATTTCACAACTTCCCCTGCACAAGTACACTTCGTGGAGTGCCTATCCTGTCGTTATCATTTCATTCGACACGCTCCTTATCTTTGAACATCACTGTGTGCTCGGTGTATGGTGCTTATTAGACATTAATGGTATTTCCCATTCCCCATCAAACAAACCAGGACCAGTATCTGATCGCCACGGGTGAAGCCGGCTTGATTACACTCTGGAAGTGCCGGGATGGGTCGTCGGAACAGAACGACGGCACAGTCAACAGTGCGAGCAAAGGCCTGAAACAAAAGCTACACGTTAGTCATCGCGCGAAACCTTACTGACGAGTGGGTCTGAAAATAAAATATAAAAAAACGAATAAATTGTCTAACCACCGTATCGATCGTGCCAGACCCAAAATTGATTCTGAACGTGCTTTGTTTTCTTCCCCCATTTGGTCGCTCTCTAACGGAGCGGTGCAACGCATTGATTGATCCTAATTGACTTTATCGCCGTCGTGTTGTCCCAGGCAGTTGTGTGATATAATTCGAAAAATTTGGATGCTTTCTGTGAGGCGCATGCCAATGGGGTCTAGCACGAGCATCATCACGAACGAACAGCTGGCGGAGTACGCGGAGCTTACCTATCTGAGCAAATCGGAAATAATATACATCCTGCAGAAGGTACTCTCGCTCGATGGGGGTCGCAATTTTTCCCTCACGAAACGGTTTCCCGAGTCGGAGATGGTGGATTTGTTTCCGCAGCTGAAGGTGAGAATAGGAAGAAGTTTTGCGTGCAAATGTGGGCGGAGGGAGGAAAGAGAAATAATATTTCGTTCTCCAATCATAGCACAATCCCTTCCGCGATCGATTGCTGCACGTGTTTTCGTCCGAAAATGACGATCAATTTTCTTTCGAGGATCTGCTTGACTTGTTCAGCGTGCTGTCGGAGAAGTGTCCACTCGCGGTGAAAGCGACCTGGGCGTTCCAGATGTACGGTGAGTGGACTTTATTACTAGCTTTCGTTTATTCCATCTAAACACTCCACATTAAAATTCGATTTCAGACTTTGATAACGATAATCTCATATCGAAGGAAGATATCGTAGAGCTTTGCGATCGAATCACAAAACACGATCTATTGGAGAGCGAAGAAAAAGGAATCATTGCGGATCTGGTAAGATTAGTAGTGGCCGTTTAATGACTCTGTAATTGAAACCGTCGTTTGTACGTCCTTGCAGCTGCTGAGAGAAATTGATCTGCAAAACAATGGCAACATCGGGGAATTCGAATTCGTCCACGCCATGTTTAAAATGCCCGAGTTTCGTCAAACATTTTCATGCCGTGTGTGACGCACGTCTCTGGTTTAATTATAAATAAATTTTATTATATAAAAGTACAACGCGTTTCGATTGAGCAAATGTGGGCGGAGGGAGGAAAGAGAAATAATATTTCGTTCTCTAATCATAGCACAATCCCTTCCGCGATCGATTGCTGCACGTGTTTTCGTCCGAAAATGACGATCAATTTTCTTTCGAGGATCTGCTTGACTTGTTCAGCGTGCTGTCGGAGAAGTGTCCACTCGCGGTGAAAGCGACCTGGGCGTTCCAGATGTACGGTGAGTGGACTTTATTACTAGCTTTCGTTTATTCCATCTAAACACTCCACATTAAAATTCGATTTCAGACTTTGATAACGATAATCTCATATCGAAGGAAGATATCGTAGAGCTTTGCGATCGAATCACAAAACACGATCTATTGGAGAGCGAAGAAAAAGGAATCATTGCGGATCTGGTAAGATTAGTAGTGGCCGTTTAATGACTCTGTAATTGAAACCGTCGTTTGTACGTCCTTGCAGCTGCTGAGAGAAATTGATCTGCAAAACAATGGCAACATCGGGGAATTCGAATTCGTCCACGCCATGTGTAAAATGCCCGAGTTTCGTCAAACGTTTTCATGCCGTGTGTGACGCACGACTCTGGTGGCTATTTTAATTATAAACAAATTTTATTATATAAAAGTACAACGCGTTTCGATTGCCAGTTCTTGAGAAGTTCGTGATTATTTATTCTCTATTTCAAACGTTGTACATGTACATGTATGTATGGGAGTGGGAAGGGTAATCCTTTTGGGACCTTGATTTCAAATACCGATTTCTGGTACGTGTGTATAGGAAAGAAATGATTAAAATCTAGTTACGCTTCCCAGCCGGTTTACGATCAGTACGGCCTGGGTGGGGGGCCACCGCGCATCATACCCGGCGGTGGTCCACGCATCGGCGGCGGTGCTCCCCGTGCCATGCCCGCCATCGGATTCACTCCCGGCATCATGGCCGGTGGCGGTCCGCCCGGAATCATGGGACGCATCTGCGGTGGGGCGGACACCTGCTGCCCTCTGCCCACCGGCGCCATGTGCTGTTGCGAGGGGCCTCCGACGCCACGCACCGGACCCTGCAGGCCAGCCGGAACGCCGGCAATGTTGGCTGGCATACCGCGACCCGTCACCCGACCCATACCGGGTCCGCCGGCGCCGCCCGGAATCGGTACGCGCGGCAGGCCCTCCTCCGGTGCGACTTGAAATCCGCTGGGGATTGGGTGCTCCCTATGGCACGCGAAAAACATTGGTGAAGCGGATAAAGCTCCACATAAAAGTGCAGCTTGCATCAAAACTAGGTTCGCTGGTGTCTGTGTGCATTTATTGCACATTGCGCTGGCCCTTCTTGCTTCACTTTACGGTAAGTGGAGCAGAGGGGGGAAAAGCAGAATTGTCGCACCAACAAAGGGGCGCAAAGGGAAGGACAGTCGTGTAAAGAAAGGGTCAACTGGAAATATATGGTTGAGGAGACACGCGCGCACTCGACAACATTCCGTGGTGACGGCACGGAATAGCGGGTTCTTGACTGGTGGTGCAGAGAAACTGGTGGTGTGTGTATTTTTATGTAACGACGAGCCAGCTGAACGAACCAGCAACATAAAAAAAAGGCAAGAACCATCATCATCGTCATCGACATCTTTGGAGCTACGGGGATTGTTTTTCCTCCAATCCCGCGTGCACATGTAGGCGATGGAGGGCAAGATGTTCACGTTCGATGCACTACCTCCCCCACCCACCCGACGCACAGATGTCCCAGCTTGCTGGAGACAACACGATCGGCCGAAACAAAAAAACACAATCGAGGCCAACAAACGCACTACCTTCTGGGACGGACGGACTCTCTCGGGTATTTTATTGATACACCGTTTCCGTCACTTTAATTCCCCACAGGCACGTACTGTCTTTCCCATCCCCTCGCATTCACGCAACCGTGCGACTTGAAATCCGCTGGGGATTGGGTGCTCCCTATGGCACGCGAAAAACATTGGTGAAGCGGATAAAGCTCCACATAAAAGTGCAGCTTGCATCAAAACTAGGTTCGCTGGTGTCTGTGTGCATTTATTGCACATTGCGCTGGCCCTTCTTGCTTCACTTTACGGTAAGTGGAGCAGAGGGGGGAAAAGCAGAATTGTCGCACCAACAAAGGGGCGCAAAGGGAAGGACAGTCGTGTAAAGAAAGGGTCAACTGGAAATATATGGTTGAGGAGACACGCGCGCACTCGACAACATTCCGTGGTGACGGCACGGAATAGCGGGTTCTTGACTGGTGGTGCAGAGAAACTGGTGGTGTGTGTATTTTTATGTAACGACGAGCCAGCTGAACGAACCAGCAACATAAAAAAAAGGCAAGAACCATCATCATCGTCATCGACATCTTTGGAGCTACGGGGATTGTTTTTCCTCCAATCCCGCGTGCACATGTAGGCGATGGAGGGCAAGATGTTCACGTTCGATGCACTACCTCCCCCACCCACCCGACGCACAGATGTCCCAGCTTGCTGGAGACAACACGATCGGCCGAAACAAAAAAACACAATCGAGGCCAACAAACGCACTACCTTCTGGGACGGACGGACTCTCTCGGGTATTTTATTGATACACCGTTTCCGTCACTTTAATTCCCCACAGGCACGTACTGTCTTTCCCATCCCCTCGCATTCACGCAACCGTGCGACTTGAAATCCGCTGGGGATTGGGTGCTCCCTATGGCACGCGAAAAACATTGGTGAAGCGGATAAAGCTCCACATAAAAGTGCAGCTTGCATCAAAACTAGGTTCGCTGGTGTCTGTGTGCATTTATTGCACATTGCGCTGGCCCTTCTTGCTTCACTTTACGGTAAGTGGAGCAGAGGGGGGAAAAGCAGAATTGTCGCACCAACAAAGGGGCGCAAAGGGAAGGACAGTCGTGTAAAGAAAGGGTCAACTGGAAATATATGGTTGAGGAGACACGCGCGCACTCGACAACATTCCGTGGTGACGGCACGGAATAGCGGGTTCTTGACTGGTGGTGCAGAGAAACTGGTGGTGTGTGTATTTTTATGTAACGACGAGCCAGCTGAACGAACCAGCAACATAAAAAAAAGGCAAGAACCATCATCATCGTCATCGACATCTTTGGAGCTACGGGGATTGTTTTTCCTCCAATCCCGCGTGCACATGTAGGCGATGGAGGGCAAGATGTTCACGTTCGATGCACTACCTCCCCCACCCACCCGACGCACAGATGTCCCAGCTTGCTGGAGACAACACGATCGGCCGAAACAAAAAAACACAATCGAGGCCAACAAACGCACTACCTTCTGGGACGGACGGACTCTCTCGGGTATTTTATTGATACACCGTTTCCGTCACTTTAATTCCCCACAGGCACGTACTGTCTTTCCCATCCCCTCGCATTCACGCAACCGTGCGACTTGAAATCCGCTGGGGATTGGGTGCTCCCTATGGCACGCGAAAAACATTGGTGAAGCGGATAAAGCTCCACATAAAAGTGCAGCTTGCATCAAAACTAGGTTCGCTGGTGTCTGTGTGCATTTATTGCACATTGCGCTGGCCCTTCTTGCTTCACTTTACGGTAAGTGGAGCAGAGGGGGGAAAAGCAGAATTGTCGCACCAACAAAGGGGCGCAAAGGGAAGGACAGTCGTGTAAAGAAAGGGTCAACTGGAAATATATGGTTGAGGAGACACGCGCGCACTCGACAACATTCCGTGGTGACGGCACGGAATAGCGGGTTCTTGACTGGTGGTGCAGAGAAACTGGTGGTGTGTGTATTTTTATGTAACGACGAGCCAGCTGAACGAACCAGCAACATAAAAAAAAGGCAAGAACCATCATCATCGTCATCGACATCTTTGGAGCTACGGGGATTGTTTTTCCTCCAATCCCGCGTGCACATGTAGGCGATGGAGGGCAAGATGTTCACGTTCGATGCACTACCTCCCCCACCCACCCGACGCACAGATGTCCCAGCTTGCTGGAGACAACACGACCGGCCGAAACAAAAAAACACAATCGAGGCCAACAAACGCACTACCTTCTGGGACGGACGGACTCTCTCGGGTACGTTTGACGCGGTGATGCAAAATAAATAGAAACGCGCTACGCAAACACATCACATCATCGCGCAATAAAACTCAACATCGGGTACCGAGACGCACGCACGCACGGTCACGCACTTTTATTTACACGGAAGGCACCCTTCGACCCCGAAAACGTTTGCTTCTGTTATTATTATGCAAGAACTTTTCCACGGCATAGCGCAATCCGGTTTTCACGGTCGTGATTTACGAAAAGCTATCGATTCTTTCACCTGTCTTGGATGCAGCACCTCCTTCACTCGTCACTACTGGGGGTGCTGGTGCTGGTGCCTGGTTGCGAATATTGCTCCCCTTTATTCCTTGCCACAACGTCAACCCTTCAGAACAGGGCCACCCTTCCGGCTGCCCAAGAATACGCACTTTTTTACTCCACTCGCACTGTATACGCGCGTACTCTTACCTCTCTCGTTTGTGGTTTCGCGTTTCGCGCTGATGACGATGGCGATTTATTGGGGACCTAGTGCTGCTGCTGGTGGCGGCGGCGGCAACGGTGGGTGGATGTTGGCGACCGTGTGTGTGCGTGTGTGTACGTTCCGTGTTCCGAAGGGCAGCACAGCACACAACATACGCACAGGGTCCACTCTACCCTAACGGGATTTTCACTTCCCTATAGCGCGCTTCCGCCTAATTTGGTTTCGATTCTGACGAGCGAAGGAGAAAAGTATTTACGTGCACTATTATGCTGAAATTTCTTTGTAAATTAAACCACCGTCTGGCGCGGTCGAACCCACACCATGGGTGGCTCGTCGATAGGTTGACGATGCGTCACGGCAGGTGGTTTAGTGTTGGACAGAGCGAGATAGCAGCTAATCATTCATTGAACGAAGAGATTTCGTATGTGGTGTGAGCTGTATGCAGTCGCTGTCACTTGCTAACCAAGGTTGATGTGCTCTTTCTCCAAACTCAGTTAATTTATTCATTTATTCGAACGATTTTGGAAACCAGTATTTGATCTAAAATAATTGCGTTTGCATATGTTCTGATATTTGCATTCTAAACATGATTTAAATATCTAATTGTTTACGAAATTCAGTAAAACCCAAACAAGCGCAGCTCAACTGTGGTTATCTTGGACACTATGTTTTCTCTACGCAGACAGCTGGCAGCGCCTTCAAGGAAGGCAAATTACAAAACGTAAACAAGCCGCTTCGAACGCGACAACAATCCATTCCGGTGTTCGTGAAACGTTCCCAACAGCCCCGAATCTCTCGCCATGGAGAACATACTGGAACCGAGTAGTTCTGACGACAACATGCCGCCGGACAACAAGAAAGACCTGCAGTCGCTGCTCTCCTCCGAGGACGATTTCTTCGACCCGCCTCCATCGTCCAGCCGACGCGACTCTTCCGGCAACGAGGACAAAGTCGACCTGAAAACCGAGTTCGAGGATATCATCCTGCCGGAGATGGGGCATGACAACAGCATACTGCTGGTAAAGGAGCTCAAGGACCGGGAACGGGACAAGCGCAAGGAGACCAAGAGTAAACGCGAACTAGAGGAGGAGGAGCGTGAAAAGATGCAGTAAGTGGCAAGCGCAATGGCGCGTACCCTCATTTTAGTGCAATATTTGTTAATCCCCCATCTCTTCCAGGGTTCTTGTTTCAAACTTCACCGAAGAGCAGCTTGATCGGTACGAGATGTATCGTCGGGCCGCTTTTCCGAAGGCGGCCGTTAAGCGGCTGATGCAAACCATCACCGGGTGCTCAGTTTCTCAGAATGTGGTCATTGCCATGTCCGGCATAGCAAAGGTGTTTGTAGGTGAAGTGGTCGAGGAGGCACTGGACGTGATGGAACGGTCCGGGGAATCGGGAGCCATCCAGCCGAAGTATTTGCGGGAAGCGGTCCGTCGGCTGCGGAACAAAGGACACATTCCGACCGGTCGCGGACACAAACAATTTTTCAAACTAAATTAATGACACTAATGTAAGAAACGCTTAGAATATACATTTTCCCACTTGTACAATGTTGACGATTTTTCATGGAAGACATTTTTCATCTCTGCGATTGTTTGTGGTGGTTATCTGTGTAGCACATCTCACATCGTACGAACCTTGTCAACGTCATACCTCTGAATCCGCCATATGTACACCTTGCGAACATCGCTGTCAAAATCTTTTCAACAAAAAAAAGTTCCAAACCGCATCATTTTTGATGCGGTAGATATTTCGTTGTAAAAACTAGTAAAATACACACTATTTCCTCAGATAAAGTGCGTGAAGTACGCATCTCTATTTTCCCACTGTGTTCAAGCCGTGAGATACCGTCAAAATGGTAAGTTTGTGTGGTAAAACTGCACGTAAACACCGCCTTCCGTAGCACCGCGCCAGGTTATGGCGTCGGTTTCATGCGTAAACATAAAATCATGCCCCTCCAATGGTTTCGCATCTGTTCACCTCTCTCGCTTTTCCCTGCTTGCAGACGATCGGCAAAAACAATAAAATGATCCAGCTCCTGAACTACAGGGTGCGGATCGTGCTGCAGGACTCGCGTACCTTCATCGGCACGTTCAAAGCCTTCGACAAACACATGAACCTCATCCTTGGGGACTGCGAGGAGTTTAGGAAAATTAAGCCGAAAAACACGAAACTGCCGGAGCGCGAGGAGAAGCGTGTGCTCGGGTTCGTGCTGCTGCGCGGCGGTAACATCGTGTCGCTCACAATCGAGGGACCACCGCCTCCGGAGGAGGGCCTGCCGCGCGTACCGATTCCGGGCGGCGCCGGCGGACCCGGTATGGGTCGGGTGACGGGTCGCGGTATGCCGGCCAACATTGCCGGCGTTCCGGCTGGCCTGCAGGGTCCGGTGCGTGGCGTCGGAGGCCCCTCGCAACAGCACATGGCGCCGGTGGGCAGAGGGCAGCAGGTGTCCGCCCCACCGCAGATGCGTCCCATGATTCCGGGCGGACCGCCACCGGCCATGATGCCGGGAGTGAATCCGATGGCGGGCATGGCACGGGGAGCACCGCCGCCGATGCGTGGACCACCGCCGGGTATGATGCGCGGTGGCCCCCCACCCAGGCCGTACTGATCGTAAACCGGCTGGGAAGCGTAACTAGATTTTAATCATTTCTTTCCTATACACACGTACCAGAAATCGGTATTTGAAATCAAGGTCCCAAAAGGATTACCCTTCCCACTCCCATACATACATGTACATGTACAACGTTTGAAATAGAGAATAAATAATCACGAACTTCTCAAGAACTGGCAATCGAAACGCGTTGTACTTTTATATAATAAAATTTAACCAGAAATCGGTATTTGAAATCAAGGTCCCAAAAGGATTACCCTTCCCACTCCCATACATACATGTACATGTACAACGTTTGAAATAGAGAATAAATAATCACGAACTTCTCAAGAACTGGCAATCGAAACGCGTTGTACTTTTATATAATAAAATTTGTTTATAATTAAAATAGCCACCAGAGTCGTGCGTCACACACGGCATGAAAACGTTTGACGAAACTCGGGCATTTTACACATGGCGTGGACGAATTCGAATTCCCCGATGTTGCCATTGTTTTGCAGATCAATTTCTCTCAGCAGCTGCAAGGACGTACAAACGACGGTTTCAATTACAGAGTCATTAAACGGCCACTACTAATCTTACCAGATCCGCAATGATTCCTTTTTCTTCGCTCTCCAACAGATCGTGCTTTGTGATTCGATCGCAAAGCTCTACGATATCTTCCTTCGATATGAGATTATCGTTATCAAAGTCTGAAATCGAATTTTAATGTGGAGTGTTTAGATGGAATAAACGAAAGCTAGTAATAAAGTCCACTCACCGTACATCTGGAACGCCCAGGTCGCTTTCACCGCGAGTGGACACTTCTCCGACAGCACGCTGAACAAGTCAAGCAGATCCTCGAAAGAAAATTGATCGTCATTTTCGGACGAAAACACGTGCAGCAATCGATCGCGGAAGGGATTGTGCTATGATTAGAGAACGAAATATTATTTCTCTTTCCTCCCTCCGCCCACATTTGCTCGCAAAACTTCTTCCTATTCTCACCTTCAGCTGCGGAAACAAATCCACCATCTCCGACTCGGGAAACCGTTTCGTGAGGGAAAAATTGCGACCCCCATCGAGCGAGAGTACCTTCTGCAGGATGTATATTATTTCCGATTTGCTCAGATAGGTAAGCTCCGCGTACTCCGCCAGCTGTTCGTTCGTGATGATGCTCGTGCTAGACCCCATTGGCATGCGCCTCACAGAAAGCATCCAAATTTTTCGAATTATATCACACAACTGCCTGGGACAACACGACGGCGATAAAGTCAATTAGGATCAATCAATGCGTTGCACCGCTCCGTTAGAGAGCGACCAAATGGGGGAAGAAAACAAAGCACGTTCAGAATCAATTTTGGGTCTGGCACGATCGATACGGTGGTTAGACAATTTATTCGTTTTTTTATATTTTATTTTCAGACCCACTCGTCAGTAAGGTTTCGCGCGATGACTAACGTGTAGCTTTTGTTTCAGGCCTTTGCTCGCACTGTTGACTGTGCCGTCGTTCTGTTCCGACGACCCATCCCGGCACTTCCAGAGTGTAATCAAGCCGGCTTCACCCGTGGCGATCAGATACTGGTCCTGGTTTGTTTGATGGGGAATGGGAAATACCATTAATGTCTAATAAGCACCATACACCGAGCACACAGTGATGTTCAAAGATAAGGAGCGTGTCGAATGAAATGACGTGATCATGTACGAGATGCTGATGGGCTATCCGCCGTTCTGCTCGGACAACCCGCAGGACACGTACCGGAAGGTGATGAACTGGCGGGAGACGCTCATCTTCCCGCCGGAGACGCCCATCTCGGAGGAGGCGCGTGATACGATAGTGAAATTTTGCTGCGAAGCCGAACGGCGGTAAGTAATTGATAACTATCTGTCGAAGCATTCAGTATTTTTTTAACTTGAAGAGAACTCTACATGATAAGTTGATAGCATATTATCGAGAGAAAGAATGTAGAATGCTGTCAACGAGCTCATTTTTAATTAAATCGTACAAAGAGTTGCATTCGGGCCCTAATTCGTTCCAAATATGAGATAGCAAGAGTTTTTTTTTAAATGAAAATGTTATAACCATAAATTATAAAGTGATTACAGTTTTGTTCGTGGGATATGTTTGAGCTCCTTTTTCCGAATAGAATTCCTATAATTCGCGCATTTTGAAATTTGATATGATTCATATTCCAAATCCGGTACAAACCAGTACAAATTAGAACTCCGTTTAATGGTACTACTCTTTAGAAGAGCTAGTAAATGTGGAGCTGGATTGCATATTGACCACTATTGAAAAGTTATTTTCATTCGTTCTGCTCGAGTTCTGTTCGATATCGATCTAATGATTTTAACATTTTCCAAAGAATGTGCTAGAGTTCTTAACTCTTTTCAAAGAACTAAAAAGATACTACCCTAAATCCTAAATTGGAACTACAACTAGAACCGTTATATTGGTTCGATCGTGGTTGTATTTGTAGCGATGGTCTTCATACGGCAAGATCGGCACATTTTCCTAATTGGACCGTCCCACGGTACGAAGGATAGAATATTCAGTTACTCGAATATAATAGAGTCTAGGATTCTAGGAAAGGAT
>KZ069652.1:34285-44918 GCA_002091845.1 Anopheles cracens
CATTGCTAGGCTGCCATTGCATTCCATTGCCAAACTGGTGAAAACGTATACATGGTTTGGCCAGACCAGTTCAAAATTCGATGCCTTTTTCGTCAAGGTATTCGGGATTTGCCAAAAAGATAACAAATAACTAGAGGTTACTAAATCAAAATGACTAAAATAACATAAATCTTAAAAAAGACCATTTCTTTGTTGTAATATCTGTTGAACCATCAATCACTGATAACTTCCTCAGCGAGATGTTAAAAAGATCAGCATGCTAAACACAAATATCTGTTCTCATTCCGTTCCGTTGGCCTCAACAACAGACTCGGCTCGCAGCGTGGAATTGAAGATCTGAAGCTAGTGCAATTCTTCCGCGGCGTCGACTGGGAGCACATACGAGAGCGACCGGCGGCCATCCCCGTGGAGGTGCGCTCGATCGACGATACATCGAACTTTGACGAATTTCCGGACGTAGCACTAGAGATACGTAAGTCTACTACTAGCCTGGCAATTCAAACAGGATGTAACCATGCTCTCCGTTCTGCTTCTACTTTCCTCCAGCCGCCCACCCACAACCGGAAGGGGAAGTGCTCAAGGACTGGGTATTCATCAACTACACCTTCCGGCGCTTCGAAAGCCTTACCCAGCGCGGAACGCCGACGAAAAAGTGAACCAGCTGACTGGTAGACGCAACGTCACCTGCAAACCACAAACCACATCTCCCCCCTCAGAACCACGTGTGTGCGTTTGTGTGTGTATGTGTGTTTGTGTGAGTAGTGTCCAGGCTGGGAAAACGAAAAACAAAACAACAACAAAAAACACTAGTTGCATCCCTTGTTGCTGCGCGGATACCAGAACGGATGGGATCTTGTAGGAAACGTTTACGCAAGCGAATGTTGATTTCGGTTAGGTTTTTTTTATCGGGTCCCCTGTGCCCGAAACAATCGGGCGAAATTCGTTTAAAGCAAACAGTGCATGGAAACAAAAAGAGAAAAAAAAACAAACCCAATTTTAGTTTTCCTCAACACCGGAAGAGGGATACAAGGGAGGAAAAATGGATTGGTTCGACGAGCTGTTCTGGTTGTTATACTTATGGGAACCTTACAATTTACAATACTAGAACAAAATCGTATCAGCAAATGCTTGCCGGGAAGCGGAGCAGTTAATGCGAAGCAGCAGAGAAACATATTTAAAAGTAACGTATAAACTATAAGACCAAAACGGAGGAGAGATGTCGGAAGTGATCGTGCGCCTGAAATGAGCAGAACCGTTTTGCAGAAAGTGTGCAATAAAATCTCCCTAACAAACTTCCCGTGGCAGAAAGTTAACTTCCGGTCTTAACAACAGCAGCAACAACAACAGGAAAAGCGTCCGGAAATATCTTTATTTTCCGGGTAAAAAGGCAGGCAAACAGACAAAACAGAACACGCTAAAAGGTTTCCCCGAGGACGAGGTGCGCGCTATTTAACGCTTTTTCGTTAGTTTTCTCTTTTGTTTGTGGACAAACGTTTCGTGCTGCTACTACTGCTGTTTTCTAGGTTTATTCGTTCTTCCTCGTGTACCAAGTACTAGCCGTTATCAGTAGTTCTGTTCGCTTTTTTTAAGTTTAGAATCTAAAGCTGGGAGAGTTAAATTTAATAAAACTAAAGAGAGCGAGAGAGATACGACGGCAAACATCAACCTAAGACGCAAAGAAGGCACGCGCGTGCTCTTTACATATACATATATTTATGCGAGATGCTGTTCCTGTTTCCTCCCATTCAGACTGCCGACCGTCCACTGCGAAGGGAGAGCATTTTTGGCAAGGAAAGCGGGAATTTGTCTCCCCTCCTCCCCCGACCCAACTAAAAGCGCGCGCATAGTAGATTCTTATTTGCTTGTTAAGTTATGGAATATGTTTGTTTTAGGCGATGTGTGCGTGTGGATAGGAAGAATTGTTCAAAGGTTCGTTTTCGGCAGCCAGTCCGAGGTGAGGAAGGTCCGGAATAAGTTTATTTTTGGTTTTCGCAAATCATAAACGATGTGTGTTAGCAGCGCCAGGAACAGCCTAGATATCCTTACTAACTTGCCGTACTCTCCCCGTGTGTTGCGTGCACTTAGCTCCGAAAGTAAAACGAAAACTCAGCAGAAACTGGTTTATCTCACCATTCACTTCCTCACGGGTAGCGTATTAAAATTATTTCCACGTACGTACCTTTTGATTTTAACGAAAGAAGGTTCCCTTTGAAAGAGAGAGAAAGAGATAGCATGTGTTTGTGTGTGAGAGAGAAGACGAGGGAACGTCGAAGAGGAAGCATGAGCATAATTGAGCCCATAGTATTAATTAGAATATTGTAATGTATGGATGGTGAAGACGGCGAAGATGATGATGATGTATTGTGTATGCTGTATTGCATTGTTTTTTTTTTATTCTTATTATAATTATTGTTTGCTTGTAAGTAGAGAGTGGCTGGAGTGGAAATGATACACGGGCACGCGCGCCGTGACAAACGACAACCGTCGTGTCCGACGGGTGCGACGCGCTCATGTGAGAATGATAATAAAATGGCCTGCTGTGTGTGTGCCGTCTTTAAATGCATCCGCGCCGTTTCGAAGCCACCGAACTCTGACCGGAGGCGACTGCTTTAATAACCGAGTACAAGGGATCACTGCAGCGAACGTTGAGACCAGCACGAACCCGGTCCTATCCACCACTCTCAAGAATGGAAGCGAATTGATTTGTACATAGTGATTCCGTCATCATCCTAGATACGCTCAGTCTGTATTATTATTATTATTATTATTATTATTATTGTGCACCGCGTTGTTGGGTTTGTGTTCCCGATTGTGACGACCCTGTCTTGTTTTCGCAACTTCCCCCCTCCCTTTTTTACGTTCCACCTTCCACTACTCCAACATGGCCGGAAATAAATTAAAACGAAAAATGCGCTTTAAAACACTACGCGACGTCGTTTTTGTGACGTGCGGGGATTAGAGATTTTGAAAGAAATGTATGATCGATGTCATGGTTTTCAGTGGTTATGTGCAGCTTGCGATAGATTTATGTGCAGCAGTGTCTTATAATGCCGTGAAAGTGGCGTCCAACAATCGTCTCTGGGTGGTCAATTGTATGGTGTCCAGTAGAGCAAGATTTCAGAGCACCGCAACAACTTGCGGTGATGATCCAGATGGAATGCATGTAAGTGAACATAAAGTTTGTTTATTTGTTTATTTGATGCGTAGAAGCTTAGCTATAAAAAATACACTGTGCCGCAGTGTGCTAGTGGTTAAACGGCTGAAGCCCTAACAGTAAAGAACGGAACTTGTAGTCAGTTTGACAATTTCTCCGTGGAAGTTGGCTAAGAGAATTTTTTGTAAATCGGCACTGTACGGATTCGAGTTTAGTAGGCTAAAAGGACTACTGAACTATATTCAATCGCGGGATGGACTAACGCAGCGTGGATTTATATATTGTAGTTTAGCTTTATCCCGGGGTTAGATCGTCATTGGTGGAACGTTAAAAAACAAAAATCATTAAGACTAATCTAGGCAGCATGAATTTTGAACTCAATCGATTCTTGCAAGCGGACTTACTGTACCCGATCTGAGGCGAAAAGATTTGTTTTTAACATTGTAGTTCTAAATGCAACAAACGGCAGTAATGCGCCATCGCTAAAGATAGTTTGTTAAATATTATGATGGGGTTATAGAACAGGTACGAACGCCATTACTTGCTTTCTGCTGTGATTGCAAACGTAAATTACACACGTCTGCGCAGTGATAAGGTTGCCCTGTGATGGCTAGTTCTTCAAATATTATCAACTGGCGGGAGGCAGAATACCCAAAGAGTATGTGCGTTAGTAGACGCACAACAACAACAAAAAATACTGTATATGTGTTTTAGTGTACGCGGATGACTAGCTTTGTAAATATGAGTCAAGATAAGAAAAGTAGATAACAAAGTAGTGCATGCCAAAAGTCATATATTATATAATGTTGAGTTATATCGTATACCAATGTTTGCTTCATTCAAACATTTTTCTTTTCCTCACTATAACCTGAGTGCTCCCCATTATTCTCCACAGATATATTTTTCGCTGTTAAGTTTTATTTAGACCAGGTTATGTTCGGTATGATACAGTTCCTCTTGAATATTGTTCTCCCTGTATTTTTTACACACTTGAACCTACTTGTAAAAAAATAAAGTAAAAAAGATCAATTAGATCCACTAAGAAAAAGTAGCAACACTAATGGACACATCTATAAATCACACGTTTCTCGTGCTATATTTTTATATGCAGTGTGTTAAACGTTACTGCTGCATTCTTTCTAAATTAACAAACTTTTGCTTATCGATAGTTTATTTATCGATTGGTATCATAGAAAAAAAAACTCTTACTTTAATTTGAATCTCCAATTTAATGCATTTCCTGCTATTATTGCAGCCCTTTGTTCTGGCATGCAATCTCTACACCTGTCGCCTAGAGAATGAAACTATGAGCTTCTTGCTCGAATGCTTCAAATAGTCACGGAATAGTACATCAAGTTTTCACATACTCATTTGAGAGAACCAATACATTAAAAAAAAACGATAGCTGAACAAAACTGAATGAATGTACAATGAATGTACAGACTTATTCATGTGTTTAAAATAGTTTACTTACGCGACTAATAGAAAACGCGTGTACTACTATGCTCGAGCGCCACTGTAGCTGTGGCGCCTAGTGGTTAGTCGCGCTTCGCCCCTTCGTGAGAAGCCACCCCATCCCACCACGAGAGAAAAACCAGATGGAAATCTTTCGCTCTGCCAACTGCCAGCGCGTTTTGATAAAAAGCTGCTGTTCGCGTGCCGCATTAACATTGCTCTCTTTCGTTGTCTTGAAGCTCTCTCTCTCTCTCTCTCTCTCTGTGCTTCTCTCTTTCTCTTTCCATTTTTAAATGGGGGGCTAATGAGGCAGTGCTCGGCAAGTAAATGGGTGTTTTACCTAACAGTTAGCAACAAGTGCTTCGCAATATTATGCTTCTATACTATTAGAATTTTTCCTGGAAAATGTATCGAAAACAGATGCTATTCGCATCGTACTGTTGTTCATTTTCTATGACACGTAATCTAGAGTAATATCTTTTTTAATAGTTTCATAATTCCAATTGAATGTATATTTCTACCAATAGTTAAAGGTCGATATCTTATATTTAACCTTTTATATCTTATGAACGACAAAGGTAATCTTTTCATAGAAATACATACTTAATAAATCGTTTCCTAACGATTTTATAATAAAACATTTTATGAAAAAAACTACTTTGACGTGTGATAAGTTCTATCTGTGAAATGGTCAAACATTTCAGATGCTCTCGAAAAAAAACAGTAACAAAAGCCGTATTATATTTCAAAATTTTCTGATACAAAAAGAACCCTCAAGAATAGTTTGTTCCTGAGAAAAATATTAGTTTGTTAATTTTCATTGTTTTTGTGAAAATTTTGAACAAACTTTGTTATAATTGGTACCTTGAACATGCTTGTGTAAGTAAAAAATATGTGTAAATCAATTTATAAAAATCGTAAGTAACGAAATATTATTCAAACTCTAACTGGTCTAGTGATGGTTGATTTAGTTCGTTCAAAGTACAGCGCATATTAATATATCAACCAACTAAACATAGATCGTTTTCAGTATAAATCTTGAGTGTAAGTTTTTATTTATTTATTTGTTTGCTTAGCTCGTCTAAATTACTCGAACTTATGTTGTAAATGTTGTTGATCCGTTATTCGGAAAAATACTTTTATAAAACCATCTACTAAAGTGCAGAACTTTCAGTGCAGGAATTGCATGTTTTAGGACATTGCATTATGTTTTAGGGAGAGATATGCCATTTAGATCCTAAAAAAGAGAAAATATTACTAAAATATGAACATCTTTACTATCTGAAAGCGTGCAAGCAAACAGCAGTACAGCTCTCAAGCACTTGCCGACCACTGAGGGGGGGCTTTCTGAGAGAGATCCGCATATCGCGCCGGAGAA
This sequence comes from Anopheles cracens, assembly GCA_002091845.1. Lineage (NCBI taxonomy): Eukaryota > Metazoa > Arthropoda > Insecta > Diptera > Culicidae > Anopheles > Anopheles cracens. The sequence continues at coordinate 40,273 of KZ069652.1, forward strand.
CGCTCGGGCTCACCCGCAAACGCCATTAACTACACCGAGCCCTCCCAGCTGCGTATAGCCGTAGTGGGTCGCGCTCCGTCAGCAGCAGTTCGGTTTGCGTTCACGCGTTTGTAAGGGGCTTTTTTCGCGAACGGTTGTTGTTCGTTCGCTGTTGCTGTCGTTGTTGTTAACCCACACCCAGTACGTGTACATAGAGGTCGAGCTGAAGGCACCAGCGACGCAAAAGAAGAACCAGGTAAAGCGTCTATTACTATCGGCCCTCGCCCGCCCCGGAATCCCGTTTATCCAGCTGTTTGTGGTCCATTTGTGTGTTAGTGTGTCTGCGTGTGTGGAGACTGTGCCTTTCTGTGCCGGAAGATGTGAACAAAGTCCTAGTGCCTGGCAAGTGAGGCAGTGGGTGGAAAATTTATGAAAAAATCAAAACCTTATCGCCCCGAGGGACAAGACGCTTAACTTTCCTCAAATGGCCCACCCGAACGGGGAGCTTTTCCCAGCCCAGCGGTTCGCGTGGTTCGCGTGGTTTGTGCAACAGATGAACCAGATGGTGTGTACGCGGCAGATGATCGATTAGCTCCCAAGTTTTTTCCCCTCATCTGTTAGTTCCTCTCCTCTTACCGTATGGTTCGTGTGCGTGAGCTCGTGTGCGACCAGCAGCTGGAGCGACTCAGTTTTCCGGTGTGTTGTGGATGAGCTTTTCCATCCAGCCTTCAACAAGTAGTTTTTCGGGCGACTCGGACCGCTTCCCGCACCATTTCTTGTGATGCTGCGATTACAATGACAACGACAAGGGACTTTTACGCTAGCATCAACTCTCATGTGTTCATGCCGAATGTGTTTCTACTTCACCGTACCCATTAGAGTGGAGCAGTAATCCGCTTTTCCACCTTCGTCACGGTTTATCTGATGTGCCTGGTGGATGCACCACAACATATGGGAACCTCGAACGGTCACGCTCGTGGCACGCTTTTCCTTCTATTCAATTCGGCCGCTAAGTAAGATGCTGCAGAAGGTCATAAGGAACGAGTTGGGGCGTGTATGTCCGCGCTGAAATGTGACGAAGAAAAAAAAATGCGTTGATTGTGCCATGCGAAAAAACAAAACTCCCAACCAACTGAATTTCTATGCGCTGCGTGTGCGTTTTAATGAGCAACATTTTTTTTTCCTACCCCGGACGCCTTACGTGTCGTGTGTTCCGTCGTAACGTCACGATTCGTACGTTTGTTTAAGATTGGGCTGGCATTGGGCAGATGGTTGGTTTTGTACGTTGTGTAGTGTAGTGTCGCGTATGCCCGGTTGCAGGCGGTTTCATATAAAATGGAAATTTTCATTCGTGTGAAGCTATTTGGATTGAAAAGTTACTGGAAATGAATCTGTAGTTGAGAACAAATTTTGATACGAGATTTCATGGTAAAAACCTCTAAAGTGGAAATGATTAAATATAGTATAGAGTACCCATAGATGAGGGTATTAGAGTGTATCTTCAAATTATAAGCGTTTTACTAAGTATTTTAAGATTCATTGGGAATAAAAGTAAAGATTTGATAAATTAATATAAACCTATCTCAGCCTAAAATTAACTTGGTATTATCAAAGAAAAACTCATTTAATAAAAAATAACTATATTCTTAACTACCATCTAAAAGAAGAGATGATTGAAATTCACTTAAAAACACACGGATATCAACATATTAACATAGATTTCTTATTAGTTGCGTGCGTGCTGTGCGAATTTCCAGATACATTTTGGAAACCCTTCCAGCGTTTAGATCAATGCCATAAAGTTGTTGGAAAATATACCATGATGTTCTTGTCACGATTTCATGTATTACTTTCTTGTATTATTTCAAGTATTACTAGATACAACCCGGTGTAACTATGCCATCTTGGAATAGGGTTAAGCTTCGTTAAACCATCATCTGACAAAAAAAAGATTAAAATAGTGATTATTTCAAAAGAGGATTTGATTACATTATTTCCGTTTTAATCTTGTAACTCTTTTTATGTTTACATTCACGTAGATGCTTTTTATGTTTACATTCACGTAGATGTTAGCAGCAGGAGGATGTCAGGAGCGTTCAACTCTTTCAGTGAGTCGAATCGTTTTGATGACTCTTTTCAGGAATCGACTCTTTTTGGACTCTTTTTAAGGGTCAATTCCGTTCTTTTCTGTTCTTTGAATGACTCAACCCATGTAAACCAACATTTGCATTCGGGGACTGTCAAAAAGAACCATCGGAACAGAATATTGAGTCGGTTATTTGACAACAATTTTATTTATTTATTATTATTCTACGGTCGTAGCCGTATTGAATATTTGACAATAATATAAAATGAAATAAACTAAAAAATAACTTAAGCACACCATTGTATACGACGACATTTTTTAAACTATTTTTAGAGCCAGATAAATGTTATGTAACATACGCAACGCAACGATAATATTCCAACGATGATTAAAATATCAAATATATGTTCCTAATAACATCAGGAAAATATAAATGCCCATATAGACCGTAGGCCTTAAACAACCACTCCGGATCTATGAAAACAGTAAATTGCCTTTAGCCTGTTACCGAATAATTACTCTTCCAGCTTATCATTTTCAGTGACTTATCAATCCATAAAACGGCAATACTCACGGCACGTGAATTATTACTAACCTCTAGCAGTCGTCATACTCTCGCCAAGTCGCCTCACCCATAGTATCCCACCCGTCTGCTCCGTGAGCCTCTTCTAATTCAAGTGTGTTTGCCCGCGAATGCCTAATACTCCCACGGCAAGGGACCGTATCGTCCGTTACTCATCGTCTAGTATGTTCACGTTGTACGTCGGGAGTAGAATTATCAGCTCCGAAAGATAAAAACAGTGGAGCGAGCCTCGCCTCATTGCTCCTCACTCCTCACCACGGTAAGACGTGCAAGAATCTGAGTCGAATCTGAGTGAAGAGCTGGAAAACGAGAAGCGAAACAGCGAAAAGTTCTTTATCTTTCACTTTCTGGTGGTGTGACATGTGGAACGTGTCGTTCCGTGATTAGAACGTATCATAAAAAATTCACAGCAATTCCAATTTCAAAGGAACGGAATGGAATAAAAAATCAATACACCTTTGAGTTACTGGAACGGCGCTAGGGAAAGTATTTTTAGATGTACGGGAAACTGGGAACGGGTGAAGTTATGGAACTTTGAGTAAATAGACCGGTGACCGGTGGCTCTCGGCTAAGTTGAGCGCAAATTCCAACTTCAAAATGGCGTTTTGAAAAGCTCCCCAGAATCGAATTTCCTACTGCTGACCTGACCCCACCGTACGGCACCGTTGGCCCGGCCGCAATGGCAAGCAAATGGGATTCGCACCCGCGCTTTCTGCCCCGTGCGATTGAAGGTTTTTGTGGTTAATTACTTACCGCTTCGGCCATGCCTGGTGGCATTGGTGGTGAGGTGTGAGATTTTGCTGGTGAATTGGGCGGTTTTTGCCTGGGTTCCTTCGTGACCACACGGATGGTGAAAATAATTGATTTTACGTACGTCGCGCGGTGGGTCGGTGAAAGCAGGCAGACACGCGGGACAAAAACCACACCACGCGTCGTTTAGTGTGATGAAATATTGGAAATGCGGAAATATGAGTGGTGGATAAAAAACAGACCGCCAGTGGTTGGAAGATGAGCCAAGATGTGGGTATCAGGGAATTTTAACGAGAGAAGGTAAATAAGTTTCCGAAAAGGTGAATGAAAATTATGTACAACCAAACGAGTAGAGTAGTTAACGCTTTCGAAAAATGTCTTGCATTTTGGAAGAGCGAAAAATGTATTACAACGAAATACAAATCAAATTATCTTTCCTTACAAAGGCTTGCTTTAGCTTAACAATGAGTTTTTTTCATTTATTTTGTTTTTATTTAAGCCATTTTTATTACATTTTTTACTTTAGAAAACCTTATTCCATTCTTAAATTTAATCTAAAGGCTATATGAAAGATGTTTACAGAATGTAATGTCTCAAAATGATTCGATTTCATACAATCGTGTACAATCGTTTTTTATACAATCATTTAGTACAAATATTTGATCTTGCTTGAAGATTGTTTCCCATCGCTAGCTGAAAAAAAATCGCCATCATGTACCTAACAACTTCAAGAAGATCTAAACGTACTACTTATGGATATTCTTGATTAAAACCGTAGTTTGATTGTCAATTGTGTGTACATGAGGAGAGATTTGAACTCACGACCGCTTGTTTGTTCACATATATCTTTCTTGCAAACTACTTACAAACAAATTCTCAGAATTCATGTTTGTCAATTGGTTGCAATTGTCAGACATGATGAATGGCTGTTTCAAACCGTTAGATTAGTATGAAAAGGTATAGTAAGTCGTTTTTTTACTTGAATATAGCTAAAGTCCAATAGAATTTTCGTGCGCTGCAGATATCAAACTTGACTTAAAGATGGCGCTAAAACTATGACGGCTTGTTATACTATAACTAACGTTATTTACGTTAAACTTCGATGTCGTTTTTGCCGAAAGATCGCTCATCTTTTGCTTCCAAAGACATTATGGTTTTCATGGTTTATAAAAATATGAAAAATGCACAACAGATTGGTCACCTTATTACGACACAAATATTTGCTTTTTTAAATATCGTTGCAGCAAA
>KZ069652.1:60355-79686 GCA_002091845.1 Anopheles cracens
GGTGGACTTGCACTTTGGCGGACTGCTGACCGGACAGCTGATAGCTTTTAGGAAACTATCCAATACACGGTACTTTCGTTGGAACATATCGGGCCTTACCCGGGGTGAGGGGACTCCGATAGTTCATGGTTTGAGAAACTGGAAATGAAAGACAACGCGAGACGTTACGATCACAGACCAGAACTCAGAACTCCGAGCCCTGTCGATTTCAGTTTATTATATATCATTATACTTTGTTGCACGACAACCTTTCTGTCGCGATACATGTTCCCTTTTTGGCGAAATTGTTTTGAGATGGTAATTATTTATTTATCTTACAACTCTCGGTTGTTATTTCCTGGGCGTTCTACTTTAGGTGTTGTTTTAGGGCGCGAATCGAGTAGTTAGTTTGAGTTGTTGCTGGGTGTTCGGTGGGTTTTGATTCTGTTTTTTTGTTGACGGGTTTGCGTAATGAGTATTGACCTGTGCATGTTGTTGTCTTGGATTGGGTTATTGTTCGCGTTATGCTATCTTGTGAATTAGAGTGGATATGGGATGGTATCTGTTTAGCATATGTATGCTACACATGTGACTATATAACTTTGGTATTTGATTGATATTACTTACTTACTTACTTAGTTATTTGATCGATATTATCATGGGATCAAACACTTTAGGAAGAATGATCAAAATGTTGAATTCATCTGTCACCAAACACTGGTCAAAAGAGTACCCAAATTCCTAGAATCGCAAGCCACAAGGGAAATTCGTTCAGTTAAAAATTCTGTTGTTTTCAGATTTTTTTTATGAACATACGATCATTTTTGAAATCTGTTAAATTTGTTAAAACTTGAAAGGAATTTTATGTGCCTTCCAGAACATCAAACATATAGCTACCGCATTGAAGAAACAATGTGTAATATTTTTGATTTGGATAAAAAGTGGCGTTTTCGGTGAAAATAATAACAGACATAGTCACCTTTAGAATTATGGTTATGGGCGTAGCTATGGAGCGTTAGAAGAAATTTCATAAATTTTTGCTAATAGACAATTAAAACTATCATTCAATGTCGCAGCTTCATTTTAAAGTATTGCTTAACCAAAAGGAAGATTTCTTAAAACGATACTTCATATAACGATAATCTTCACTTATAAATTGAATTAATAATTAAATAATGGCTTTTATCAACCTATTTAATAGCCTCGGAAACATCACTACAGTCTCCAGATTCAAACTATCAACAGCATCCAAAGAAGTATCTGGAGAAAATAGTAACACAACATGATTGGAGGATGTTACCCAACAAAACCGGAACGGAGTTCACCATTTTTTTTATATTTTGTGTTGGGATTCATGTGTAGCCAATGTTCTGAATTTAAGATTTTAAAACTGATTGAATAATAACAAAAGAATGTTACTACATTATTCATGCACAAAAATGAGCGTGTCCAATAGGCTTTGTCTGTAATATTTTTTTAGCATTATGCCTAAAGACGTCTCAGACGATTGTAGAAATCTTGTCTTTATAAGCATATGCATAACCTTAGTCAATTTGTGTAGCTAGTAAGAATTATATATAAATATGTAAATTGAGCTTCTCGTTCGAACGTAGGGATTAGTGGAGAGCATTATCTTCATCATGTAAGTTAAGAACTAAATGAGAATCTTTAAAGACCCTGTTAGTTGAAGACACCCGGTTAAAGAACCACTCACAGAGACACAGCAACCTTATTATCTGCCATCACCAAGACGCCGAACATGTGGCAGATGTTTTAATCTGCCCGGAAAACGAAAGGGTCACATTTTATCTGAGGCACGTTGATAAAGCATGTCTTCAAAAGACTATTCACACAAATATATATATTAATTAGCTGATTGGAATGCATGTCATACGCGCATCGAACAAATCGTAAGTCGTAGGATGTCTGCAGTGAAGAATAGTTCTGCAGATTCCACCTTTTCAATATATCACGTTGCGAGGAATCCCTCCATTCAGTCCGATCAATCATTCCAATCAATTGGAGCGCCCATACGTCCTCGGCCGTTGGCACGCATTTAATTACGAAATTACGAAAGGATCGCCGCGAACATCAAACATCGTTTTCCCAAACTTTTCCATATTGTTTTCACCGCGCAGACACACGCATTGGCACACGCACGCACAGAAAGAAATAAAACCTCATATCCTTTTTACGCGCGCCGTTTCCCCCGATAAGCATAGGCACGCAATTATGAATGGATGAGATGCTCCGGAAGTGGGGCCGAGCCAGAAAATCAGTTCGCCACAGTCCGGTCACGAATCCGAGGCGAATCTGTGCTAATCTGCTAAAACATGCATCGTTTCCTTCTCGCTTTCGCTTCACGATTCGGTCCCCTAAGGCGCGACGGGGACGTGAAGGTAGGGAGGGAGGTGGCTTACTTTCCTCTCCGTTCGGGTCTCATCTCGCCACACCACTTCGTACGTGCGTCAGTCGGCGCGAGATTCAAAGATTTTTAACTGCCTTCCGGCCGAGAACTCGAAAAAAAAAACGCGGCCCAACAGAAAGAAAGCTTCGGAGGCCCCACTAACACAAACACAAACATCACGCGCGCAGACGGCAGCAGGCCCGGTGACGCCACGTTGTCCGGCTAGGTAGGATGCACATCCTGGTGGCCCCGAAAAAAATGCGCCCCAGCGTTTGAACGACTGCCAGCGAACTTGCAAATCAATAAATCATTCACCCCTCGGCGAAAGGGGGCCGAACAGACACCGAAAAATATTAGACCGGAACCGCATCCCGCACGCATCCCGGTGTGCCCGCGTGGCGACGTGACGCAATTTGGCCCGCACCCTTGGCGGTCGTGAGCCAGACGGATTGCGTTTTGTGACCGGTACAAGACGCGGCGCCCGTGCCGGCCTGCGTAGAGTGCACTTTGGTAGGAGATTTGTCTTGTCTGATTTGGCAAGGGGTTTACATGACACGGTGTCACCGGGAAGATAACCACTGTTTTTTTGTTCCAACGAATACGGATCAAGCAAAGTAAACTTGCTTAAGATCCCTTAATTCCAAAACAAGGATTTAAGATGTATTATATTGTATTACTCTTTTCTATGTATTCGAAGAAATCATATACTCTATTGTAGTTTCAGGAGAGCCTAGCAAGCCTTATACAGTGTCTAGTATGCTCTTAAGTGCAGTACACATCCACCTGTTAGGAATCGGTTACGAGCAAACAATTGAACGACATATGCTGTATGCTGTCAACCTGACTATGGAAAACATCGTTGAAATTTTGTGGGCGATTTTTTCCAAATTTTAATTTTCCGGTTGGTAATAGTACTAGTAACCACTAGTTAAACATTTTTATTTCAAAGATAAAAATGTGAGCTAGTTAGATGTTAGTGCTAGTTTTATGCATTATTCCGAGCTTAATCTGTCACATTTCCTATATCTGTTCCGGCTTTGCATCAGCAACAATGTAAACCAAACGTTCACGCATCAGTAAATTTCCCAGACTTAATTGACTATTACAATTAAAGAGCAACCTAGCAGAAAACTCATTTCTGGAAAACGGGGTACCTAAAAAGTTGCTAGATTATTCATTGTTCAATTTGAAATTGAGAAATAGTTAGAAGTTATGACATATTAGTCTTGTTTATTTTTTTGTTTGATATTTTTATTACGGCCTGGCCGTATTAACCTAGTCTTGTTTATATATGTACGATATTAGAGTTTTTTATCTTTGCTTGATAGTATATATGTATAATTATATATGTATATATGTAGCAAAATAAGATATTTCTCAATTACACAAAATGAAACAGCAAAATGGAATAAAAATTTGGTAGAAATATTTCAAAATTCACAACTTTTTTGAAAAAAGAACTACTGTTTTTTGAAATCATAGATACGAAATATTGGTAGTAGTTTAGCAGTGATAAATAACTTATCATAGCAAAAAATAGCATATCCATAATCATATCAAAATAAATAAAATATGCTCACTAAAAGCTAACTAAACTTAAAATGCTTACTAAACTGACATAATTTTTGATTCATTCAATCAAATATAACATTGAATAAATAATAAATTCAATAATTAAACATTCAATAAATAAATAATAAACAATAAATTCGATAATAATTTATTTCTCTAAAAAAATATAAGAATTTTTTTTAGTTATTAACACGCCTAAAAGTATGCAATCCGTGTAAAAATCATTTGAAATAGATTTGTTGGCAGATTCAACGATTTCATCGGGAAATTCTAATCATTAATCACTTTAATGTTTTTTTTTTCATTTATGTGAATAAACACGCTTGCTACCAAATTTAACTGCGGTGAAGATATGTTAAATTTCGCTTATTTCGTTTATTTCGACAAATTGACCAATAAAACAACAAAAACGCGCTATACAACGCAGATTGCATACTTTAAGGAGAAAATTTCTTACATTTGCTGGAAGAAACGCAATCGGCACAAACATTTTATGCACGTTTTGAGTGCGATTCATTTGATTAGCAATTATCCCAGAGGGATTTTTTTATAGCTGATTTATATGATTGTGCGTTATTATCGTCTGATTATATCGTCGGTATAAGGTTCGTTAATCAACCATGATAGGTAATGTTGATGACAAATGCGTTATTAACGCCCTATTAATGATTTCCTGCCTCGTTTTTATAAGTCTTATCCGTTGGTTATGTTACAAACCGGTGGCGTTTTTTTATTACATGGGTTGCATACTTTGTGGCGTTAGTATGCTCAATTGGCCCTGCCTGTATGCACTGTTTAGTTCATCCAAACGTTGTTCAGAAAAAGTTTGCTTGAAAAGTTTGGTTAAAAACTTGGAAATGGAAAAATGTTAACAGTTCACATTCAGCGTGCTGTGAAAATAAAGAAATCGTGAAGTATTCTCCGAAACCTCCCCCAACCTGGGGCAGCTTTAACGCGTTGTCCTAATTTCTTATGCAAACTTGTCCTGTATCTCGTCCTGGTAAACTTAACCTCGGTTAGATTGTTTGGGTGCCGTCCAAAACCACGTCCAATCCATGAACCACCGGGAGGTATCGTGTACACGGAGAAGATTTTGCAAAAAAAAAAAAATAACGGCTGTCAACGGTCAATTAAGAAGATTTAGTCAAACAGGACACACTCGCTCGCACACGCTCCCCTGCGCCGTCAAGTTCGCGAACGACGTGGGAGTGCAGTAAAAGAGGCATCATTTTATTTGCTTATTTATTCCTCTCCCTCCCCACCCTTCCTTTCCCTTTCCATCGCGGAACTGGCCTACCAGCACATGGACACATTTCGCACGATCCTCCGGTTTCGCCTCGGGCACGCGAAAATGGAAACTCCGTCACAGTGGTGGTGAAAGCCCGTCCAGCGGAAGGCGAGCATTTGGCGGGTGAGTGGGTTGGGGGAAAATTTTCCACCAGTATGCCGTTCACTTGCACACAGCCGCACGGGCACACACGCGCACGCACACACTCACAGGCACACTCAGGACGCACACAGCTCAGCGAGGCGCCGACGGGATGCGTTTCATGCTTTCAGGCTTTCCTTCCGGTTTCGGTGAAGCAGGCAATGCACTTCCCCACGCTCCCGTACGCACTTAGCACACGCAACAACGCAAACGAGATGTCACTGGATAGTTTTCTGCCAGTAGTAGCAGCACGCGTGCACGGTCACGGATCACCGCGAAGGCCGCGCGTTCGCCTGCGATGGAGACGCCAAGTCTACTGATTGCGAGAACCGAACGGCCCAAAAGCACGTGCAGTGAGCCCGGCCGCGATCTATCCCGCTTCACTTCACCGTGTATCCTATATCGCCACGCTCTCTCTCGCTCTCTCACACACACACTCTCTATCCAGCTCTCCGAGAGGTCCGTTTGCTGCGACGCTTTTCCGCCGACTTTGCGATGCGATTCGACACTGAAAGCGCCACGGTCACCATCGTGGCTTTTTAACTCCTCATCGCAGCAAACCGGGTCGGGTAGCTCGGGTCGTCCCGAGTGTCGAAAGAAGAGCCCGAGAAAATGAGGCAAACAAAAAAAAAACACTCGCGCCATCATCGGCGTTTGCCTGCGCCCATTGGCACGAAGTGGTTTTTGTGTGTGTATTTTGTTTTTCGCCAAACAGTGGCCTTCGGTGGCTTCGGTGGATGTTCGGTAGCGGTCCTCAGTGGGACAGGATGCTTTCCTTTTCCACCGTGGGAAGCACGCCCGGCTGTACTTTTCACACCCGTGCTGCGTGTGGATCCTTCGACGATCGTGTGTTTCGCGTGTTTCGATCTGTGTGCAACCAAGGATCGGGCGGGTGTTATGACGTGCAACGAAAGAGTTTAGTACCACACGATACTAAGCGTCGGATGACGCACACGGAAGCTTCTAGAGCGCCAACAAATAAGGGTAAAATAACTTTCTTTTAATCTTGCTCTCGGCACTTAACATCGGGATACTCTTTTACCTCCACCCGTTACTTGGAAGAGGTTCCATTTCCCAAAAACTGCACTGTGACTGCAGCCCCATAACGACCCCATTGTCGCTGGGCAATACACCCACCCGAAACGCGTGTGAGTGCACTTGCATACTTTCAGGCGCCAGCAGCCGAGACAATACTGTCTGTCCACTGCTCCGTCTCCACCGTGGGATTCTGGCTCGCGCTTTTTTTATTATTTTCGACCGAAACGACTACGGACGCAACACATAAAACTGAACTTCCTGGAACGCACGGAAATGCGGCCACGTTGGCGGAGGGAAACTCTCCGGTCCATATACGGGTGATGAGCGTGTGTGTGTGTGTGCGGGCATGTGTGACCATGTTTGCGGGACGATTTTTAATGCAGTTCTCAATAAAAATGGGATTTGCTAGCTGGTGCGGGTGCATTTTGGGTTCCGTTCTCGTTCCGTACCGTCATCGGGCGCGGGCGATTGATTCTCGGTCGCAGCCCCGCAGCGTAAAGACCGTGGGAAGTTTGGCACGGGACAGAAGGGGGTTTTATGATATTCTTAAAATGAGTTATTAGTGAAGTTTTGAAGGAGAAGGCTTCGATATGTGGTTTAAAGCAGGAAAAGCAATTGAGTTGGTTTGATAGGATACACGTGGGTTGAACTGTAACAGGTACGATTATTCAATTGATATTCAATGTTTGTTTATTCAATAATAAACAACTAAACTACTAAAACTGTCTATAGAAGACGATTTGTGCATGTCACTTCTTGTGTAAAATAATCAAAGCAATTGTAATATCTTTTTTCTCTGCAATACATTAACAAAATACGCAAAAATCATACATATTTTTTTATTTCGCTCAAATACAATAAAAAAGTCATTGAAACGTTTTTTTCCAATTATAAATTCCATGTAAATAGAATGCCTTAACATAACTATGAAACTGAAACATGTCAATAGGAAACCGTAACATCCTAGGCTGCCTTAAAACATTTGGTACATTGCATATATCTAGGCGCAAACTGAAGAGAGGACGCATGTACCTATTTTTTGTCTTTTATAGTTAAAACTTTTCATGTGCGGCTCGGCTTCTTAGTATACCATTCAAAATGCGTCTGCCAACTTTAATTAAATGCATGAGCGAGTTAAATTAGACAAGCAATGCTTTGTTTTTTTTTTTTCTGTTTTCCTTTCTGTGCCATTGTTTGTTTTGTTTTATTGACATTTTATAATATGATTTTAGTTGGAAATGGCAGTGAACAATAATTTCTGCTTGTTTCTATTTCTAAGACAATATTTATAATGTATGCTATAATATTAAATGGTAGCACTGAAAATATCGGTGATATAATAAGACATATATTTGTTAGTGAAATTTGTTGTTTGTTAATATAATTCCTTAGCTACCTGCCGTATATTTTTGGGAAGAATAATTAACATTTTGGTACAAAGCAAAAAGTATGCCATCTGAGCTATAGTCTTAAAGCTGTATTTACAAACAAATTAAATAGTTTTCTCTCGATGTAAGAAACATGAAATTGATGCATGATTCCCGTCGTTAATATACAATTTGAAAATTCATGTAAATGAATACAGAGTAAAATAAATTAAAGCAAATACGAAAACCTGTCACGATTTGTCAGTAGAAAACTAAAATAAACATAACGTTTATCACACAATTATCCTAGAGTGCAAGTTGCTGTCCCCAAAGAATAAAGAGAATAAAAATATCGCAATACATTACTGCCAAAGTTCTTCGCAGTCTTGCTAAATAGATTCAACTGTTTCACGCTGACAAAAGGGAGTTTCCACATTGTTTTTTTTTTATCATTCTGTTCGAAGCCTTTTCAGCTTTCACTCGCGAGAGACGCGCTGAATACGTACACCGGGGCCATGAGAAAGTTCAGCATCTGAATCAGCGAAGCACCCCCCTCTCAAGTATGGCATTTCGCACTCTACAAGGTCGCATAGCGCGCGACGTTCGTCTAGCGTGAGTGAGTCATTTGAGCATGGGATGATTTTTATTTTCGTCTATCAGTGCGCCATTTGACGGATTATTGTGTGGCGAGTCGACGAGCCTCGCTGTGCAAGAACAAAAGCCTAGGCGGAATAATAAACGCCCACAGCTGGAGCTCGAACTGGTTTGGGGCGGGCAAGGGCTTGCCTAATGAAAGGAAGAAATACAGTTCAACGAGCCTGCCTCCGTGGTAGGGGAAAGCGAGAACAAAAATGCAGCAAACAGAGTTGCGTTGAACGTGGAAGAAGAATAATCGATGTGGCTCAAAAATATAAACGAAACTTCAAAAACATAGTCCGTGCAGTGTCTCCCCCAAAGGAAAGAAACATTGAACTGCCGTATTTTGCGGGTATCATACCACCGACTAAAATATACCAACACGGAACAAAAGTATGCAAAAAAAAGAGAGCAGCAAAAACGTGACAGAAAGTGAAAAATAGATTACACAGGAGAAGAAAAAAAAATCGCTCTCAAAACTATTAAAATAAAAATCAATTATCGAAGGCTAACCGAACCCAACCTACCGATCAAACCCGACGGGGGTGGCGAAAACTACTGGCCAGAAAAGGGATCTTTTCCCAACTATATGATAAGCCAGCTGGTCGACGGGCACCCGATAAAACGCCTCCTCCCGCTGGCGTTTAGGAAAACCTTGCGGTGGGCAAAAAGTTCGCCGACTGTTTATTGTTTGTGCAACGGACAAACGGGGGGCGGTTTTGGGCATAGTTTGAGGACAATTTTCGGTCACACAATCACCTTCTTCTCGGGCGGGCGGTGGGCCAGCGGGAGCCGCGGGGCTTTTGTTTTGGTTTTCTCCGTGGCGCTGCTTTCCTTCTTGCCACACGGTCGGTTCGGTGCCATCGGAACCCGTTGCCAATTAAGCATAATCCAAACAGTTTACCGAACGATACTGTAGTTTTTCTTGTTTTTTTTTAGATTACTACTGGTGGCTTTCAAGCCCTTCCTAGAATGAGTTTTGTATCGGTTGAATGTGTGAGTGTGAGCAAGGGAGGTTTCTGTAGGACGGATGAGAGAAGGACGAGCGTAAGGCAGGCATTACGTGTGCCATGCTATCAATGATCTGACACGCAGTGTTTAACAAATTGTTGAACATACGAGTGTATCCGGTGTGGGAGAATGGTTCCTCTTTTTGTTTTGCGCTGGTGTTGATACTTTTGATTATTGATCGAGAGTAGTTTATGCAGACCAATTTGTAGCAGCAATTTCATAAATTTTCCCGACCTAGTTTATTCTTTTTGCAATTATTTTACACTTTCATTTGTAACTCCAATGGCCAGTTATTGAATGGAAAATCGAAAAAACGCCTTCTATTCTTTTCAGTGTGTGTGTACACACATTTCAATCCGTTTTAGCCTCGTTTTGATGGCCCATTGGATTATGGAGGAAAGAATAAAATGAAACCCCCAAAATTGGGCTAGCAACACGGTGACGGCCATCATGCAAAACCCACACCGGCTCCTGTCAGGTGTTGGCTGAGATAACGAATGACGGGGAATTTGCTTCCCTTTCTGCGTGCTGCTACCCATATCGCCATCGCTTTCCATCTCGTGTCCCGCAGGGGTTAAGGCTCACCCGATTCATCATCGGGGATGCTAAATCTTGTGTTTCATTTTGGCTTAATTAAAATGTTTTTCGGGGCGGCTGGTGGCAATCCCCGTGGGCTGCTCGTGTTGCGTACAGTGGCGAATACTATGGTATGTGATAGGCCTGAAGTATCTAAAATAAAGTATTTATAACAAAATCAAATTCCGTTCCAGTATAGAAAAGTGTATAAGTCGTATTAATAGGGATATATTAATTGAATTGGTAAAGATGTATTATGACGCTATAATAAAGCATAAGTGTAATGCAGGTTGAATCGAATATTGCATCAAATATAGTTTGCATAGTTTTAGGCGCAAATTGACTCGATTTGCCGCAAGGTATGCAATCTGTACGACAGACGACGGTCTCAATTGAAGGTTTTGAAGTATCAATACCACATCACATTATTTTGTATTAGTAAATACTCTTTGCATGCCTTAACTTATAAATTTTAATAAAACTATTCATTATTAATCATTAAATAAAGAGTAAATTTATGTTTGAAATTTTACTATTGAGAAACAAGAAATACATAAAACATTTTAAACTACTCTCTCTATGATTTATAATTAACACAGCTTGAATAAGTGCCTTGCTGATTACATACTTTTAGGCTAAAAATCTCTAAAATATTTTTTTTTAATTTACTACGGTTGGATTTAATTATTAATCATTAATTAATCATCATAACATTTACTATTCATCTACACCTTATGATGCATAAGAAATCACCATGAAAGCTTATGCTGCATGCTTTTACGAATCTTTTGTTATACTTCCTGTATAATATATTTGTTATGATTATTTTAAATTTAAACATTGTCCTTCCTTTAAAATACATACTAGCACTCTCTTCCGAGACCAACTGTGCCTGCTTCAATTCCTACCCTCCGGATTCCCTAACCAGGCGTGCGTGTGGGGCCCAGTTCATTAGATAAATTCGCCAAGGACTCACCAATACCCGGCGTCTAATACCACGGAACCGGCGTCGAATGGGGATGATACTTTTCAAAAATTAATGTCCCCGAAAAGTGAGCTACATAACCGTTAAACCGGTTGTACACTGGCGGTGGCCTTCGTCTCTGCCTAATTGGTAACCGTTCTGGCGCCTGAGCTCGGTTTCTCTCCCGCTCACGCACACCACGCGCAACAGGTCGCACGTTCGGGCCAGGTGCTTTTCCCGGTGGGTGGCACATTTTCCGAGCATTACGCAAACATGGTCTTTTTAGGGGTCGTACGCGAAAAATTCGTACGACGAACGACGCACGAGTGCACTGGCTGGATGTCTGGCCATTTTCACAGCTAATCGACTTTGAAATAATACCCGGGTAGGATGGAGCGCAGCGGTTCCTTCCTTAGCGCAACATTTCAACGCGCTGCAGCAAAGTTGAGCTTTTCCACGCGGGACATGAGACTACTCCGTGAGCATGGAAAACACGGAGGAAAATGTTCTCGTTTATCATCACCTACGAAGGCCCGCGTGTGAGAATGTGGGTGAGCTTTTCCACAAAGGTAAGCAATACGTTCATTAGCTGCGCGTGGAATGCACAATGTTCTCTACCCGCGGGTAATGGTTTGCATTGCACGTAATATGGGCTATATTTAATATTTGAAAGTTCACATAGAAGATGCGCTGCTTGTAGCGTTGCTTTGTGTTCATGAACACGATTTACAAAAAGAATATACTTTAAATGTCTTTCTATGGCTTATTGAAGTTAACTACGAAGTTCTACCGCTTGTACGATTTTATAAATTTTATTAAGATGGCAAATAAAGCTGTAGGCTCTGTTGAACAAAACATAATCCAATAACAATTATTAATAGATAATAATCCAATTATTATTAATAGATAAACATAATTGAGAAAGGAAGAGTGTACACAGCGAGCAAAACATACTTTTTGACATTTTCGGCCTTCTCAGCCTAAAGGTAGGCAATCTGCATCGCTGCGTTTTCATGACAAACTTCTCCGCCTAGAGAATCATTATTCAGCATTTATTATTTATTATTTGGTATCGTTATCAAGCACAAATGGCTCTTATGGCTAATGTGCCTATAGTGAATGCTCTGGTTTTTTGGGCAATGTTCAAAGTATTAAAGTATTAATGTTTGCAACTCTCCACTCACCCAAGTAATCCAAAAACCAAAGGATATACATTCTAGCCATGGGGATGGCATAACTTCAGATTTGCAGACGTAGATAAACAAGGTGATGAACGGGAAAGGCGTGAAAATGGAATTATTTCCTTACAATTTGAATGCAAACACTTGAAAAATTGAATATGTTGCATTGAAAAGTGTCTCTTGTTGGTGTGTTAGTGTATTGGTCTTCGTATTTTTTTTTTCAAATACCTCTCAGACCTCCAGACACTAATAATGTCTTTTTCGACGAAAGAAAATGTGAAAAATGTTGGGATGAATATTGGCAATGAAGAATTTTAAAGAAAAAGCAAAGGAATGTAATAGTGGTTAAAATGAAAAAAACCCAAATAGTTTATTGAATTTTTTTTTCCTCGATTTGCTGTGTTTTTATTAAACTATCTACTTTCAACGAAGCTTCAAACCGAATGTAAAATTACCTTCAGCATACCAAAAACCGCACAACTGCCTAATGACGCCATCAAACAAGGTCACATGCCAGGCACTATCAGTCCCACGTACATCCTAATCACGCTAATTGCATTCTATGATCCGTTACGACGCACGTCCAGGACCAACTCTACGCCAGCGCCCGCGACTCGTGCATCCCATCGAAGCAGCATAAAGCCAGCAGCCATTGCCGCATTCACGCAACGAGCATTACTTTCAATCACCACTTGTATGTGCGGGGAGTGTGTGGGACAGAGCTTTTTATGCCAAGCGTAAGGACAATCAAAAGTGAGTGCCGGAAAGGAAAAAAAAGTTGGATAAAAGTGGCCGTACCATTTCCGCGGATCAGTACGACAGCAGATGAACCACGTCCGTCAGGACATCGGCGTATGCAGGATGGGCCGGATGTTTGTGTTTCTCAAACTTTGTTGTTGTCGCTTCCCATTGTCGTCTTCTTTTCTTGCTCGGAAGAAATGCATCCCCGCATGATCGATGGTACTGTTACGAGCATTAGCAATTTGCCATTAATGAACCGTAACGATGGGTGATGGGATGTGTTAATTTGCTCCATACTCTCGATGGGAGACAGCACTATGTGTCGGGCGTAATGTGTGAGATGCTTGTTGCGAGTAGGATTTATGTTTATTTCGGTGATATTAGGGCGATGGTTTGAAACTGGTATTACGAAAAATTGTGTTTTTTTTTGTATTCATATATGTTAACTAAGGCCTCAATATTAGAAGGAAATAACCGAAACGTACTCAAGAGTACAAATAAAATAACAGTAATTTAACAGAGTAATAACAGAGTACTAATAAAATAACAGTAATTTCATAGAATTTATCCAAAATCTGATTGTCTTCAAAAGTAGCAACGAATACTTGAATTTATGTCATAAATTTAATCGAATTTATGGAAAAGTGGACCAAATTTGCAATGAAAAATATATTTTACTAAATTTTTGAAGCCTGAGAGTTGGGAAAATTCTAAAAGTAATTTAAAATTATTGATTTTTTATTATTAATCGAATTTTCGAAAAATCGAAAAATCGATTTTTTTTGCATATGGTAGGATCAGAGGTCTTAAAATACTATGAGCTGCTCTTGGTGGTCCAACCATCAATGAGCCGTTCTATGAGAAAAACATTGAATTGAACAATATTTTAAGTGCTTTTTTAGTTAATTAAATTAATCACATTTTAAATTAAAATATTTTTTTTAATTTTAATTGAATAATCCCTAAATTTATCGAAGAAGCTCTGAAGGTTTAATTGCATATCCATCATCTGGTGTTATTCATCATTACCTCACATTACCAATGAGTACATGTATTAGTGAGCCAAGTTTCTCAGTCTAGCCACATTTTGTCGTCTAGTTATTAAAATTTGACTCGAAACTCGGAGTTGCAGCTCCACCAGTTTAGCCTAAAGAGCATTTGAGCGTTTTAGGCATAAATATTTTATGAGAACGATCAAGAGATTCTAAAATTACGCGTATACACTGATGGTAGGCTACCACGGTGAATGAGCCCTTAAAGAATAGTTTCACGAGCATGTGTTGCTCTAGCAACCAGTTTGCTGTAATAGAATTTTTCACAGCAGCAAAGAAATTAATGCTGTATAGTAGATGCCCGAGAATAAGTCTAGACGTTTCAATAATAGAAAAGCAATTTTAAATTTTAATTTTTAAATGTTAGTGTCTCCTTTTACGGACATGAAAACGAGATATATGCTGGTTAATATTTGTTTACTATTTTATCAAAGACCGAAACATCGATAATAGAGTCTTTAAAGCTGAATTCAAGATTATATATTATATAACAGTAGACGGTAGCAACCCAAATAGATCCCCCCCCCATACCAAAATTGATACATCACTGGAAACCGAAGCTGGGCAGTCGTTCGACAGTCAAGCAGTTCAAATTGAATTTTTATGTTTTTTTACGTTTAAACAAAGCTAATTGGTATTGAAATAATAACATAGGACCATTTTTAATTGCTGCTGAATGGATGGTAAGTATTTTCATCACATTTGTCGAATTTGGTTTCCAGTGATGTATCAATTTTGGTATGGGGGGGGGGGGGGGGTTTTTTTTTGTTGCTTACTGTTATATAATATATAATCTTGAATTCAGCTTTAAAGACTCTATTATCGATGTTTCGGTCTTTGATAAAATAGTAAACAAATATTAACCAGCATATATCTCGTTTTCATGTCCGTAAAAGGAGACACTAACATTTGGGGGGGGGGGATCTATTTGGGTCGCTACCTAGCAGACTAGTATGCAAAACAGGCGTTTCTTATGGCATGTAAAGTACGTGCTGGTTAAAAAACATAAACAGCAGATTTTATGAGCTCCGAGCGAACGCAGAAAGATTCAATATAGGCAATTTTTTACTGTAAGAAGTAAAGATGCTTCGAAATTGTGTGCTAAATTTGTAGGAATAAACCTTTCATTCTACGATGTTGTGCATAATATCCGGTTCCTGTTTGGCTGGTCGCTGGAAGCTCCCGGACATGGCATGACGCACATTATGCCCGTAGTTCGGTAAGAAACAGCGCACATGCACAATAAAAACCCTCAACACACTATAGCAGACGCCGGAAGTCGCCTGTGTGGCTATGGCGAAATAATAAAAATCTCCAGAACACGTTGAGAAAAAAAATATACACACACCAATTGCAAGTAACTTAACCCCTAAACCACGACAAGAGCATGGACGAACAACAGTACGTGCGTTTGCGTTGTTGTATCATGCAACGGAGGAAAACACATTCCACCAAGTTCTAGTTTAGACTCCCCCTTTGTGGAAGTATCGCCGTAGTAGCCGGAGGTTCACTCAGGAGCGACAAACTGCACGAAGCTAGTTGGCGAATGCGTTTAATAGAGATTTACTCCGACGGCGTACGGCCGGAACCGCATTGAAAAGCGTAGCCGTCTTTTATTACAGTAAGAAGCCGCTACTGCCTGCGGATGAACTTGGGCAATGCGAAACCCGGCCGGGGTTAATTTTCGTGTTGTTGTCCTCTGCTATTGTGTCGAGAATTGTGTGTTTTTTGTTACGTGGTTGTAGCTGTAGAGCTCTTGAAGCACACACTTCCGGTAGGATGGTTTGGTAGGCGGTGGCGATCGGTCGCCCACAAAAGCCCGAGGAAAAGGGCATACAAGGCATTCGTTTGATGGATTTTTAACGCTCTTTTCGCTCTTCCAGCTGCCTTCAGCTGGAAAAGGGGCGAAACGTTGATGGAAAGTGTAACCAGACACCAGAATGAACAGTTTGGGCGTATCAAAAAATAAGCTCCCGAGCTAATCTGAACGATATCCCCGCGCTGTGCTTTTGTCTAGCGACAACGCTGCTTTCTATTTGTTTTCTTTTGAACTGTTTTTTTTCGTACTACACCAGATGTGATCGAATTTCGTATCAGGATTAAGTGCCTGTTTGGGGCTGTATTCTGCGTTGCAAAACCAAAAAAAATATTTTAATTGCTTATCATAGATAATGTTGCAAACTTATACCAAAATGCTAACTTAGAATAAATATAGTGAATAAAATATACAAAAAATTAAACAAAAGCGAGGTCACCTAAGTAATGATTTGAAAACAGAATAACATGAATAGGAATACGGTCAGGCCGTTAATTCAATAAATAAATTTAAAAAAAAAATATAATAAAAATAATTTAAACATAAATAAAAATAAATGAATAAAACTATAAAAAAAACATGAATATAGAAAACAGCTTTAAAGGGATATATGAAATGAAAAGCATTCATGGAAAATAATAAAACGTGACGGAAAGTCCCGAAACCGTCCTGGAGCGTACGGTAAAATATAGAAAAAAATATACAAATTTGTTAAGTATTCAGAAACTAAATTACTTGAAATTATTTAAAAAAATTAATACGATAAATAAAGGTTGAATTATAAATTTTAGCAAGAAAAAAATTAAGAGGAAAGTTTTTTATATAAACATTTTTTATCTAACATAGTAAAACTTTCAGAAACCTATGCGATGCAATCAATAAAAAACTATTACATGTACAAACAGCTTTAAATATGTAATGTACAAAATACATGTGATATACAAAATATACAGTACAATAGAATAAATAAAACTAGATAACAATCGGATAAACTTAAAAAATATTAATTGATCCTAAATACTAAACAAATTTATTACTTTGTACAAAAGAAGCAACAATAGATGGGAACCTCAAAAACATAGAATGTTTAAATATAATAACATATTGTAATAAACACACAACATCAATTAATAAATACACATGAAAAGCAATTCTAAAACAGTAAAAAAGGAGAAGAAACAATTACCAACAAATGCACTAAAGAATGATCTCAATACTAAAAAATGCCCTTGAAAAATTAACTAATTTAATATTTTAATATTATCAATGTTTAACTATACGAGAGAAGGTCTAGCTTGCGTACTGAAAAGTCCTTTAGAAGAAATGAAAAAAAAAACATAGCGCAAATTCTATCAGGTTTACACCGTCCCTTAACTGACAATTTCGATTACCAATCTGGGTGCGCAAAGGAACTGGCACGGATTATGCCCTCCCGGTCCCCTATCAGGCCTAGTGGAAGTGCACCGCACGCGTGTTCGCAAAACAAAACAAAATTAGATCAAACACTAACGAGCTTGCGAAAGTGCGTCCTCAGGTGTCCACCTTCGGGCGGGTGCTGATGTGCAATATGAAGTTGGCTAACGCAGGATACTCTACTTCGCTTCCATACCTTACCGTCCGATCTCGAGCGAATGTCGGGCTTCCTCCAACTTTCCAAAATTCTGGAAAATGATTAGCTTACGGTGCGTTCATCGACGAACGGTCACCAGCTTCATTATGAACATACTGCATCGCAATTTCTCGCTCGCTCGCAGTTGCCTTTTTTGTTTCACCCTCCATACGCGCTCCAAAACAGCGCGCCAAAGTTGCACAAACTAAATTAGTAACGTGCAAGATTGTGATGGAAGCGTAAGGTCTGATGCCGCTTTTTAAGCGAGTCGAAAAGAAAGTAAAACTGTCGCGAACAGTTATCGCTGCCGTGTGGATAAGCGCAGCGCTGGCCGGAGATTATCCGTGAGCGTATAAGCGGATCAGCGCGAATCGCGTGGAACGTGGTGAACGATAAAAGAAATGGAAGAAAGAAAGAACTTCAACAAAAAAAAATCAAAATCTTCCGCAACAATTGCACAAGAAAACTCATCTCCGAAACGGTTTCATTTTACCTGTTGCTCGTTTCGGCTCGTACGACCGAGCCGGGGTGTTGCTACTTCCGCCCGTACGACCGTCATCTACTCGCGGGCATGTGAGTAACATGCAGCGTCAGCCGACGTCACTGGATCAACTTTACCGTGCTCGGCAAAGTTTGCCATTTTCAGGTTTTTCTTTACGCAACAACCTCATCAACTCTCGACAGCCGTTTGACACGGGAATGTTGTTTAGAGAACATACAAAGCAGCTAATTTGTTGGGGCAACAACTAAGCGATAGGTGAGAGCGGGGTGAGAGTACTTAGGCAGCGCTCTGGCACCTTTCGAACAAGACATCAGACACGAACAAACCCATACAACCATATGGGGGTGCTCGGTCAGACAGTCTCGAACAAACCACACAAACACGGTCTCGAACAAACCGATTTGGTTTTGTCTGGCGTGTTCGATTCCCATCCATGCTGTGTAAACCTTGACAATAAATCCGCCACAAAACGTCAAAAAACTGTTGTTTACAATTGAGTGGTGGTTCTTTTTAATTAATATGTAGTTTATATTACGTTAAAATGTGGAAATTTAACAAAAATATCGAATGAAAGCAGTGTTTGTTATGATGCTACGGATGACATTTGGGCCAGACAACAGACAATTGCCAGAGCACCCTATCGAACTTGGCCTGTTTGTTTGTTTTGTTCGAGAGGTGCCAGAGCGCTGCCTTAGGCAGCGCTCTGGCACCTTTCGAACAAGACATCAGACACGAACAAACCCATACAACCATATGGGGGTGCTCGGTCAGACAGTCTCGAACAAACCACACAAACACGGTCTCGAACAAACCGATTTGGTTTTGTCTGACGTGTTCGATTCCCATCCATGCTCTGTAAACCTTGACAATAAATCCGTCACAAAACGTCAAAAAACCATTGTTTACAATTGCGCTGCGGTTCTTTTTAATTAATACGTAGTTTATATTACTTTAAAATGTGGAAATTTAACAAAAATATCGAATGAAAGCAGTGTGTGTTATGATGCTACGGATGACATTTGAGCCAGACAACAGACAATTGCCAGAGCACCCTATCGAACTTGGCCTGTTTGTTAGTTTTGTTCGAGAGGTGCCAGAGCGCTGCCTAAGCCTTAAGCAGACCAAATGTGGGCGGAAATAAAATAAATAAAATAAATTAATTAATTAATTAAATTAGAATAAATAAAAAATGTATGTTTCAATGACAATTTCGCTTTTTTATGTTTTGCCCTACGATTTTGGCATCGCAATGATTGTTTGAATGATTGCAATGGGACCATTTTGCCTGTTTAAGCTTTCAAAGGTTATGTTGGTCAGCATTTTACAAAGAACAATATTTTTAATTCGCAAGTATTGCCACTTTTGAAGGTTCATCTTTCTATCAGTATACATAAAAACGCAATAAAAGGTAAAAAAAATTCGTTCGAAACTATTTTACAGTAGACCCACTT
>KZ069652.1:109818-125805 GCA_002091845.1 Anopheles cracens
TGATGGTACATCAACCGGATTGGAATTATCTTATCAAAATCGGTACAGTAACGCCCGCTGTAACGTGAACCCTTTTTCAGTAGACGGGTACACACGAAAGAGGGGTGCTAGAGGACGGCGTGTAATTCAGCGTGAGCGCGACCGTGATGTCATGCGGTTCAAAACTCACATACTAGCATTCACGAAACGCAGAACAAATTGATCCGTGAATTATCACGCACGCACGTTAATTAAACCGAAATTGATCAAACGCAACAACGTTTACTCCGGCGGCTCTGAAGGTCGCCAAACGAGCAACTAGGTAAACATACTTGAAGAGGAAAAATGTTTCCCCGCGGACACTGGAAGCAACTACTCTCGTCGCGGCTTATCGTATGTGTTGGACACGAAAATAATCAGTAGCCTGCTGTCGTTGCGTTTTTTTTTTCTTCTGCTTTCAAAACATGTATACATCATGCAAACAACGCTAGTGCGTTCGCATTTCAGCCGTGGGCTTGCTCTTGAATTGATAAGAAAATGGTTTTATTCGCGACTAACCACGAACGGTTGGTTGTGGCAAATTTTCACTCGTTTGCTGACGCATGGTATAAGCGTATGCTACAAATCGGTTAAATCATGCTCACCAGTACATTTAGGGCTCATCCATGCCAACCAGATAAGCGATATCGAAAGTGAATCAATATTTTTGAGGCCGGTGCGCTTCGCTTCGACAATCGTACGGGCCCGTCTGAGTCGTCTGTGAGTTTCCTACCGGTACAGTAGGTCAAATCCAGATAAGCCAATCTATCGGGAACCATGAAACTGTACAACCACGCTCATCATCCAACTTCAGAAGCCGATCTGAATGCAATTTGACGATTCCTACACAGACAGCAAACAATCCAATGAGATCGAGAGTCCATCCATCGGAAGTGCTGGTTGGCTTGCTTTGAAGGATGTTACCCTTTGCATAGTTAATTACGAATCGCAAACGAAGCAATGGTTTCAACAACCTCCACAACAACCGGGAAATATATACAAACTAGTAATGAAAAGTTTTAAAGAAAATATTTTCATAACTATTTTGTTTTGTTTTGATTTTGTTGACAAGAGAATAGGGCTCATCGTAAGAATAGTGTTATTTACATAATGGTAGTTGCGATGGGCTTGGATTGATCTCAATAAGAATTTTGCAAAACAATCACTAGAGGCGTTTTAGCAATTATAAGATACGATATGTGTAGACAAATTTTCAGCGTTTTTAGAATCATACAGTGTATGTTTCATTGCAACGACCAGAAAACTCTTTTCTCTTGTCTTTTTTTTCATTTATATTATGATCGAAACTATTTTAGTTAAGATTTTTGCATTTATTCCTAATATGTTTGTATACTTGTATATTTTACTACATGTGAGAAGTAATTTTTTCAACACATAGTAATGTCTCTGAAATCAGACGCATGTTGGTCGCGAGAATTAGCATTGCCATATACGGCTATGGTATATTAAAGCATAAGTGAATCTTTCATAATAATTTCGCATGTTGGGTACGTTTTTCGAGAAACTGTGCTTCTTGCTAACTTTTTTTTTAAATAATAATGTATACCGCGAGGCATTTAAGAATACGCTCTTGTGCCAATCGGAGTTCGACATCACTGATCATAAGACCTATAGCCTACACCATCAGCCTTAAAACACTTTTTGCGAATACCGCTTCTGAATGGTGACTTAAGCTTTAAATTTCCAAAAGCTGCTTTAAATATCAGCTTTAAAAGTGATATTGTAAATTACAAATTGTTCATTCAATCTTGTTTCCTTTCTATGTTCTGTTTCGATGAACGTTGGCATAAATATCAACCCTTTTCAATACTTTAGAATGTTTGTGAACTTTGGAAGGAATCTCAAACAGACAGGTTTGGTAAATTGAACAAATCCACAACTCCATCCTTTTTTATTATTTTTATCTTTTTCAAAAGTTCATAGAAGCGAAATAATAGTAAGCATAATTTGTTCTACAAGAAGATGGTGATGGGTTATGCCAAGCTACATTAAAATATAATATGATGTGGCTATCATATAAATATAGCATCGGCAACAGCATAAACGATAGAAAATTTAATATGTGATAGCTATGGGAGTCAACGGGTTAAAATAGGCAATTCGTTAAATATTGGAAAAAGTAGCACATTATGGAAAAATTTAATTCTAAAGCCAACCTTATTGGACAACGTGTATCCTAGGAATTTCGGATAATTTCGAATGTATTCAAATATATTTGTTTCAATATCTGTTTCGCTATAATTCGCTAATAGCACATCAGAAGTTGATAGAAGCTGGTTGTTTGCTTGAAGCTGTATGTATCTGATTAAATGTACAAATATTGAACAAATCGCTACGATTAAATCGTTCAGAAATCATTGATAAATATGAGATTTATTTAATCAGTATGAAGAATCATTTATTAAGCTTATCGTCATTGGTTCCTTACATTTAAAGCCGGAATTTACAATTTGTCTTTCTTTCC
This sequence comes from Anopheles cracens, assembly GCA_002091845.1. Lineage (NCBI taxonomy): Eukaryota > Metazoa > Arthropoda > Insecta > Diptera > Culicidae > Anopheles > Anopheles cracens. The sequence continues at coordinate 112,322 of KZ069652.1, forward strand.
TCAAGCTACAAATGAAAGCAATAACCAATTAAAAAGATCTGCCGGTTCATCTGAGTACGAATCATGGCATTATCCCAAAATATCACGATGTTGGCATATTTTTCTGCTTGAACGAGATACACAGTACGGTCTTCTCGACTATTGGTTGACAAAACGACCCACATGAGAGAAGATCTTGGATTGTTGTTAGAAAGGGCATGGATCTGTAACAAATGCAATAACAACGTCCCATCCCAGAACACCCCCGTTCGCGCACAAAGCCTTGAAGCCTTGAATCATCATGCAGTGTGGCTTTTGTGCGCGTCCTTACCCTAACCACCGTGGCTTGGAACGGAACGATACCTTACTTTCAGCCCGAATTCCTTCCCCGCCCATTCCAACCCACTGCCACGGCTGTAAGAAGAGCGATTTATTTATAAAAACGAGAGCGTAGCCCAAATTCTACTTCTGCTTCAGTTTTCGTGCCTTCCGCACGTACGTCTGGATGTAGAAGTTGGTGAACAGGCTGATCAGGATGACGAGATTGACCGCGTGCAGCGTGTAGATGGTCTTGTTGGCAGCGCAGGACGGTTGCAGGGCGGCATAGACGTGCACCAGCATCGTGACCAGCTGCGCCAGCTGGATGATGGTGATGACGGGCTTGATGCGATTGGTGAACGGCTGACAGGGTTTGAACGATGACAGGAAGTAGTAGGAGTACATGATCATGTGCACGATCGAGTTCAGTACCATGATGGACATCTCTTGGTAGGCTGTAGAATCGGAAGGGCGATAATGTGAGATATGCTGCAGCTCGAACTCGAAACTCAAACAATAGTTTGCCCGTAACAGTACGTACATAAGCTAAGCTTCAGGCTCCACCAGACGATCAAGAAGGTGCTGATGTGATGGTAGACGTGTAATGCCGAGACTTGGTTCTGTTTCTTCCGCAGCACGAAAAACACCGTCTCGATGAACTCAACCATCCGGAGACACATCGCGAGCCACCCGTAGTACACCGCATCCAGGCCATGCTCGTACTCGGTGACGGGTAGCTTCGGCGTACATCGTCCAATGAAGTTAAACTCAAATCCCACCTTAATGTACTGTGGGAATAGAATAGGTTTCTGTCAGATATCGCTGCCGTGATGTCGTGCTGATTAGAAGTACACACTCACATTAAGAACAAGATAACCGCAGGCAATCACCTGGAAGATGTTGTAGGCCGCTATGATCCAGCGCAGGTTGTACGGTTTTCTGTACTCCATGTAACTGCAATCGAATGGAATGGTTTCTATCACTCAGCCATCACAGAATGGAAACACTCCCGGCGGGAGATTCTCTTCCACCACAAACTTACCTTGGTCCATATTTGTAGATGAAGTAGAGGTATATGGCAATCACGATGGAGCTCGGTACGGGCGACGCCATCAAAGGATAGGCATCGATGTGTTCCTCTGGAGAAGGTGGCGATGGGTGTTTCGCGTCATTGGAAAAAAAACAATGGAAAGAAAATATTGGAAACAAAGAACCGACAAAGGTTTGCTTGCCAAGCGCAATGGAAAGATTCTTCAATAGTTAAAATCGCTTGATCGTCCGCGTAACGATGGCTCATTAATGAGCGCAGCGTACGAAATGGAAGACTGGACGGTTTTTGGATTGAGTGTGGATTGAGTGTGCGCGGGGTTGGTTGAGCAGAATGCTAAACGCGTTGACGCGCCAAGTGACTCACGCAAGTGCAGACGCTTTGTGAATATTCGAAATATTCATTTTTTATTAGGTTGCTAATAGGCGCTGCTACATTTTTTTCTTGTAGTTTCAGTTTTTTATCCGAGATTTGCACATTTTTACACATTAATTTGATTTAATTCACCTAATTTCATGATCTTTTCTCTGAACATTTTCAAACGTAGGTGATCGTGAAGCAATGTAGCGAAAATATGGAATTTTTCGGGAATTTGCAAATTTATAACATGCGTCCTAAATTGAGCTGTATACATTTCAAGATTTCTTCGAAATTTGTGGCGTGAATGATACTAGTCACTATTCATTGAAATGATAGTAATATCTCGAAATTGGCATGTTGATCATTAAGCTCTCCCAAGATGTACATAAGTCTTAAAAACGTCTAATGCAAGAATAACTTAAAACGCTTAAATAAACACACTTTTTGGGTTATAGATGCAAGTTGTAGACTGAATTTCGGTTTCAATCGAAATGAGTAGTTATTAATCGATGTTTTATATAAAATTCTCTCTAATTATGAGAAGGATGTTTTGTCACATATCGGGTGTCAGATCTTGCGCTGATGGATCTTTCAATTCTTCTCCTTTTGGGTCGTGTAAGATGTTTGACAAAAACTAAAAACTTTATTAACTTGGCGATAAAATGCCCAGTCTAACTTGCCTATTGCACTCATAACTGCTGCACACGGGCATCGTTAAAAGTACGCACCTAATTAGCACCCGTTTTCCGAGCAAAATTCGAAGTTTTTACAGCAGACTGCTCCTGCTGACGTCGTCCTCCTGTTGACTGTTTGCACTACTTGTCATGTGCACAGTGCACAGCAACTAAATCGCATGTTTGCGGCTCTTCGGTTAATGACTACTGGAGACGATAATGTACCCACCAGAGGTCAAGCGGTGGACAAGCGTCGCTAAATGCTCGCGCTTAAAGTTGCAACTTTTTTTACCCCTCTCCCAATGGCACAGCTAAAGAGCTGCAAAAAATCCACATTTTATTAGGAGACTCATTTTTTTAAAAATTTAGTCTGGAACAGAATTGGTGAGGCCCTCGAAAAGCTGACGATCATGAAGCTCGCGCTCTTTCTCCGTGTCCCCTCGAAATTCTTTCCCCGCCAGGCGTTTAGAACCTCCGTCGACGGGTATTAAATCTGTAATCGTCGGTTGACTTGGCGCGCACGAGCAGCGCATACTCAAGTGCGGACGATACCCAGCACACCCAAGCGAACCAGCTGGCCGGACTTCGTTCGGCCCTCCTCTCCTCCGGTTTCTGAGTTTGGGCTGGTGTTGCAAAATCGGCAATAAAATTTTGGTTTGATTTTAGGACAATAAATGTAAATTGCCTATTTTGCTGTGCCTTTTTGTTTGACGTACAATGGAAATTTCGAACTTCGCTCCTCTACCATCTTCATTGATATGCACGAGATGAGGTAGCGCACCAAGAGCGACACAAAAGCAAAGCTGTCTCCAAATTGCAACAGCCGCACGGGAAAGGTGTGTACTGTGTTGTGACGTGTGAAGTCAGCTTTCGGACGTTCAGCAGCCTTCCCGTTAGGAACGCGGAGGCAACTGTCACTGGTTCTGGCACATTAAACGAACAAAAAAAGCACACACACACATACACACACAATAGGACACCCGTTTTCCGCATCGCGGGCGCTGTGTCGGTCAAGCAGCACTTTCCCCCCATCGGTAAAGAAACGGAACTCCTCGTGCTGCTGGTTGTCGTGTACTGTACCGTGCGTAATGGGAAAATGGAGTATTTTGGTTTAAAATGCTGCCCGTTAGCAGGTTTCGCTGGCGGACGGCGTGCGCGCTGTGTTTTTAACTTTCTGCTGAACTTAAGGAAACACCAAATCGGACCGACAAGCGTGTACACAGTAAGTGTTCTGTTACATTTCTCGTGTGGTTTTTTTTTGCGGTGTTCTTGTAACTTCATACGCTATCACCAGGCACTTTGGACCGCGGGCAACGGTGTGCACTATTTATATTAGGGGTATTTTGGTTTAAAATGCTGTCCGTTAGCAGGTTTTGCTGGCGGGCGGCGTGCGCGCTGTGTTTTTAACTTTCTGCTGAACTTAAGGAAACATCAAATCGGACCGACAAGCGTGTACACAGTAAGTGTTCTGTTACATTTCTCGTGTGGTTTTTTTTGCGGTGTTCTTGTAACTTCATACGCTATCACCAGGCACTTTGGACCGCGGGCAACGGTGTGCACTATTTATATTTCTATTAATTTTCTTTTTGGTTGTATTTCGCAGAAACTTACCGACTCCTTTGACGTTGAACATATCGTAGATCGTGAAGTCGGTCAGGTTCATCTGGTGTAGGAAATCCATGGTGATTTCTTGACGGGTTTGGACACTGCGGCACCAACAAAACGATGGAAGAATCCCTTAAATTCCACTTCCGCCGTTTGCCGCCGCCGCTACTGCTTCACTCGCTGCGGCTGTTTCGTATTCGGGCACCTGTTCCACCTTTCCGATCACGTTCGCGATCGAAGCGATGGCGTCCCGAAATGAGTAATGAGACGTCCCGAATGAGCGAACGCGAACCCCACTGGCCGATCTAGTATCGCCCCAGAACGCACCGCGCTAATTATATGCAAGCCGCCTCGCCACCCCGCCCGCGCGGAGGTTCGTCGCTTGCCGGGTTCCGACTTCGATATGACGGACAGACACAGCGACAGCGACACTGCGCTGTGCTTCTTTTGTTTTCCTGCGCCCACGGGGCCACGCACGAGCCAGAAGGGTTTCCAAAAAGTGCCGGAACTTTGGCACTTCCACTAGAGCTACACCGGTCCGTACAGACAGCAGGGGTCTCTCACACGTCTATGCGCGACACAATCCAACCGCGAACTGGCGCTGCCAGGCACGACCGTGTTCCGAGCTCTCTTCCCACCAGTGTTGCGTGTCGATCGCGCTCGCGCGCCGAAATTGTTGCGCGACGGGGCACGATCGTACGTCGCTGCAGCATCATTCATCGCGCGGTCTTCAACCCGGGAACGAGTCGTCCCGATTCGATCTCTCCTGCCCGCTTCTTTGCCGGAGTGGTTTTACTTCGTCGGATGTGGAATGTTTCCACGCCCGGTCGGGGGACCCTATGCATCCTTTGCACAATTGCACCACGATGGCGTGCGCTTGCGAAGAAAGATTTTTTCCCCCCACTTCCCACACTTGACGATGACGACCTATTTTCACTTTTGTTCCTTGCCGGAGAAATTTCGTCCCTTAGCGTTGTGTTGTTGGTAGGTTTCGAGAAGATGGGTTATGATGCGATAAATAGATCCGGTAGTTGTTTTTTTTCGTACAACCGGTCTCGTTTTGGAGGATGCGAACGACTGCCAATTTTGGTTGTTTTGAAAACAAACTTGATTTTCTTTTCTCTTTTCGTAGAGAATCGGGTCGTAACAGCTGTTTTGTGGTTTTACCATATTTTTTGCTTCCTGTTTTGAATTGTATGCTTTATACAGACTAGAAAGGTAAAGTGAACTAGAATGTAGTTGTTATAACATATTCTTATTGGTTTAACTAGTTACTATTACTATCTACTAATACAATAAATGTTATAAAAATATTGAAAAAATGATCATGTCCATTAAAAGTTTTATGAGCATATCGCAAACGTTACTCTCCTGCCCGCTTCTTTGCCGGAGTGGTTTTACTTCGTCGGATGTGGAATGTTTCCACGCCCGGTCGGGGGACCCTATGCATCCTTTGCACAATTGCACCACGATGGCGTGCGCTTGCGAAGAAAGATTTTTTCCCCCACTTCCCACACTTGACGATGACGACCTATTTTCACTTTTGTTCCTTGCCGGAGAAATTTCGTCCCTTAGCGTTGTGATGTAGGTAAGTTTCGAGAAGATGGGTTATGATGCGATACATAGATCCGGTAGTTGTTTTTTTTTCGTACAACCGGTCTCGTTTTGGAGGATGCGAACGACTGCCAATTTTGGTTGTTTTGAAAACAAACTTGATTTTCTTTTCTCTTTTCGTAGAGAATCGGGTCGTAACAGCTGTTTTGTGGTTTTACCATATTTTTTGCTTCCTGTTTTGAATTGTATGCTTTATACAGACTAGAAAGGTAAAGTGAACTAGAATGTAGTTGTTATAACATATTCTTATTGGTTTAACTAGTTACTATTACTATCTACTAATACAATAAATGTTATAAAAATATTGAAAAAATGATCATGTCCATTAAAAGTTTTATGAGCATATCGCAAACGTTATCTCGAAATAAGCAAATTTGGTTCTAAAACTAGATAACTGTACTACTGAATTGATTTTTAATGCTTTATTATTATTTTTTTAAATGAAGAAGTATTAATAGTTTTTAATAGTCTTCATAGTACAGATTATTCGTATGAATTTAGAAGATATTGTATTGTTCCGGATGCACTGAGTTTTCTAGTTCCATAATAGTTTTATTTTCGCTGAAAAATATTCGTATGATCAATAATGAAGTTTGACATGTCAAACACTGTCATAGTCGATTTTTCACACATGATTTCTTATTTCTACAATAAGACTCATTAGACGATCGAGTGAAAATTAACAACATTTAACTTATTTGTGTTTTTATTAGTTCCCATTGAAATAAGGAGTAACGTACATAAAATGTTTGAAATTTTCATTCTGCTTGAGTCGACGACTTCGATTGAACTAATAAGAATGCAAAAAATTCCGTTAAATGTGCTAATTTTTCATAAAATTTTTATTGTTTAATTGTCATCATTGCCAGTTTAATAGATTTTGACAGCACAATTAAAAACATAATCTGTCAAAACTTACTTGAATAAGAATGTGAGAATGAAAAATAGATGACTTGGAGGCACATTTTTTTGCGCTATGAGAGTGAAGTGAATATGAGTGTGAAAAAAATCCTGATTTTTTAAGTCTTTTCATAATACTTTACAAGTCCATTGGATAATGCGAGGGAAAGAAGAAAGATGATAAAAAATAAGATAATTGTTTATTTTAAATGTCTTATGATATATTTACACACATCAGGAATTGAATAAAACTTGATAAAAAGATCCGTATTTTCATGTTGGATATAAGTACTAGTACTAGCAATAGGGCAAATACCCCTTGAACGTTTAATTACCTGTTACTAAACTTTTTTAATCAAAAACGCAGCCTTCACCAGGTGTCCCGTACATCCTCCAGATGCGTTGCACGATCAGCGCAGGTCTTGAACTGAAGGGCCCGTTTTTGCTTATTTTCGCATGACCAATCGCGCACACCGTGTGAGCCTATTAGACGGCATCGGCATATCGAATGCGTGCTCCACGATCGCGCTGGTAGAATATGAGAAAGACACAAAAAACGCTCATGGTTCACATAGGTTGACATTCACCCGGAATCAGATGCGCGCGACTTTACCTTCTACCGATGCGTTCGGCCATCGATAGCGAAGCATAGTTCCGGCCGCCGGTGTGCTTATCGTTCTTTCGTGCACGTTCCGTTTCGCTACTGGCATAGCCCATCATTTGAGCGGATAATTACGGCCGTGTTTCGCACAAAAGCTTATTTGCGGCGATCACATTGCTTATTACCCCTTTCATAGGAACCTGTTGTGGGTTGTGCTCAGGCATCATTTTTCTTCCACAACGTCTCTCAACGCCTGCATCTTTATTCGGCGCAATGTTTCATTCTTCCTTTCCATATACGATATGTCAGTGAGTGTTGGGAAGATAAGCTTTACTATCAATTTATCGCTCTTTCCATCGTACATTCCGTTTTTGGTGGCGGGTGCTTAATTTTTGCCAAACCTCGTTTTTTTTTCGTTCATTAAAAGGATAAGAATGTGTTATTTCCAATTCTTTCCCCCAAAGATTTGCGCATCGCAAGGTGTGCTGTATACGCTGGCCGTTAAATAAAACCGGCTTAAGCATAAACGCGCGCGCACGAGCCATCCGCATCTCTCGGCGACGGTTACTTATTTTAATTTTTATCTCTTCCTGGTTTCGTTCTCACTCTCGTTCACGGACGGGCTCGGGCGGGACTTGACGTCGAAAATACGCACGTCGAAATTATGCGTGCCTCGTGGAGAAGAAAACTAATGCAAAGCAAACCCTGCGCTCGCCTCCACATGGACTGCCAAGGATTCCTAAGAAGAAATATTCCAAATTGCTACGTGATAAGGCGACTTGCTTTTCTTCCTGCAAAAGAAGAACCTAATGTTAAACCGCGAAGAACACAAATGTTAAACCGGTATCGCAGAATAATTTGATATTTGCAAGCTTTTTTAAACAACTCCACCAGCCAGCAAAGAGATGCGTCGTGTGCAGAAAGACGCGCGGCTGTGCTAGGAATGAAACGAAACATTTCGTGCCATCGTTAAACTGTGCTCTATCGCGTAGAACTTTGCTTCTCGCAAAAGTTTACTCTCCACTACCGACGAATCCGAGTTAGGCTTAATGTGTATTCGGGAAGTGTTATAGATTCCGTCGAATTCCAGTTTCGGTCCGTCGTATACGTTTCGTTACGCAAATTTCCAACAGCCAGCAGCAGAGCCGGTAGTGTTTATAATGTTGTTTATAATGTTTATTTTTAAAGCATCTGACCCATACATTTGCAGGTTCGAAGCTGTTTTTTGGATTTTGAGTGCATTTTTGGTCTAACATGATGTTCTAACATGATGTCTAGCATGATGTTGCATGAATATGTGTTTGTTTGGCAGCATCCTATTGTGAGTGTAGTCAGGGGTTTTTTTTTCTTTACGCTTGTCAATCAAACACTTTGTCTTTCGCACGCATCAGAAATTTTCGCATGACAACCGGCATTCTGTCACTTTAATTCAGCTCCTTGCTCTAATACTCCCGCCAAATGGAATTTTGAGCAGGGAAGTAGAGGTTGAAATCAGGTTTGTAAAAAGAAGGAAAGACATGTGTGAGACAAATTATGAAAAATATTTCTTGAAAAACACAAAATTAAAAGCATAACTAATAACATATAATATGATCCTGACTAATTTATGTAAATATCTGTGCAATACGATCAGGTTTTCCTAAATAAATAAAAAGTTTCAAGAGTTTCCGATTTTTTTCTGTTAAACTGTCAATTATTGAATAAACAAATAAACGAACAACAATGCTTAATTGACGAAAATATTTTTTAACCAATCTGTAGCGACAAAAGCAACAATTTTCGATTTCTGGTTTACATTTTTTTGTGTATTTAATTGTATTCTTCTCAATTTATTTTGGTTTAATTGAACGCTTTTTTATGTATGCTCTGTTTTGTTATGATGTTTTTCGCTCAATATGATTACTGTCATGTTATATTCTTTAACTTAGTTGCCTAACTGTGCTTTACCTTTAATATAAACGGTGATTATGTGTATCAATCTGTAATGTATCTATAATAGTAACGGTTATCTATTTTTTCATTGGATCATCTAAAACAAAAAATCAATTCTTACTTATTATAGAAAACATGACAAATGTGTGTCTAAACGATTACTTGATAAGAAAAAAGGTAGCTATGTCGTAAAACTAAGAAAAGAAAACACAAATAACATACACAATAATAAACAAATGAAGAAAAACAGAATTATAAAAAGATGAAAAATATCAAACAATTAAGCGACGAACTTGAAATTACTGTCAAACCTGATAGTTTGTGTTTTGAGGAAAGCAACGAAAAGTGCGAACCAAATTTGCAAATTTTCCCCATAAAACCCTCCATAACATCCTGATGTACCATATGTCGAGCCTGGTGTGTCGCATTTGAGATAAAATAAGAAAGTTTCAAATAACCAACAAACCAACAAACCGTAGAAACGCTGCTCCTACTGACCAACTCCCCGAATGGGGCCAGCGAGAGGTTAACACTAAAGATGTGCCTAACTGTTACTATGCTTCTGTGCGTTAGGACAGCGCTCGCATGCTTTGCTGCGTGCTGTGGCACACCAACCCTATCGCCGAAAAGCAAAAAATCCACCGACCTTCTAATCGAGCGCGGGTGGGAAATACACATTTCCTAATGCCCTTAAAAGCTAACGATCAGATCGGGGAGTGGGGAGAGCAAAATATCGTCCGGTGTGTTGCTGCTGCCACCCCGCGCACCCCGGTGTTTGTTTTCATTTGCGCGCACCCCCGTGATCCGCGTATGGGTACGAATTGTATGAAGAAAGTTTGTAGGGCACCACGGGGTGAAATAAAATATGGGAAATTATTTACAATCATTATCACTGTAAAATATGTGCGCACGTGCGCTGGTACTCGAGGCAGCGCTTAGAAATGTACACCCACATCCGCGTTCGATCCGGGGTTGCGTTTATGGGACGGAAAAGTCTTCACGAAACTTGCCCGCTGGCGCGTATGAATCGGTGACTACATCGTGATCGAAATGATGCGCCGTGTCGCGCACTGGGGAAGGACAAACGTAATGAGCTTCTCAGGGTAGGGTGGCGTTGCCAATCGTCTGAGAAACAAAAAAAAACACACGGTGTCTAAGTCTTCTTTTTGAGGGTGTGATGGACGGAATGGGGACAGCCGAAAACAAACTGTATCTCCGAAACCGACACCGTTGTGCACCTTTATCGGCCTTGCCGACGCGGTTAGGTTTTGCTTGATCTTGCACTCGGAGCATGATGTAAAAAGCCGCCTGTTGTTGTTGCGTTTTTTCATAGTTTTGATCGCACATCGGCCGAGGAGCATAGCCATTCCGGCCACCAAAAACGGAAGGCCGTTCCCAGACGCGTCTCGGATACGCTTTCCTGCGCAGGCGCGTGCTACGTAAGCCACCCCCACCCAAATCTAAACGACACTGATAATCGTTGTAAGAGCGATCCTGAAGGCAAAATTAACTCATAACACGTGTGACCCAGGTTTCCGGATGGAGTAGTTGGAGTTTGTTTCAGCTTTACTTTAATCAATCTTTCTTTTTTCCCTCCTTTAAATCAGTCTCACCTCGCTGGTCAGCGTGCGCACACCCGGTGTGCGATCACTCATGTTTAATTTGCCGATTTTTGGCCCGTCTGTTACGTTTTACGATGAATTATTTCAACGAAATTAGCCCGCCGCATGGACCGGCCGGACTGAACCGGCGGCCGGCATTGTGCAGAAAGTGCAGAAAGTGAAACGTCGTCGTCGCCGTTGTCGTCGGTGCAGATATACACTTACCCGTACGTCCGGGCGCTAGGGTTCAAGTGCATTTCGCGATCGTGAAGCACAGACAAACACACACACACACACGGCACAGGTGAAAGTCCACAACAACGGGGCAACACGGCGGGCTCTTTTGTTTGTCCATTTTGTAGTGCGATGCAATCTGGCGGACGAAGCGGCCAAATCAACACCACGATTGTGCCTTCGGATGCGAGCCGCGACAACAAGGGTGGCGCTCGGAAAAGTCGTCTCTTCGATCGCTGATCGAACGCCATGGCGGTCCTTTGTGTGCCGTTTGCCTGGGATGTTTTCTAATGTCCGGGTGTGTCGAATGGCGAGGAAACAATCGTGTGTGTGGAGAAGTAAAAAACGGAGGTGGAAATTTAATTTCCTTTTTTGCGGATATTAATTTTCATCACCCCCTGACAAGGGCATTCCGGTGGGTGAGCCTCCGGTACACCATCCCGCTCGATCGGAACTGTCCGACTGACATTGGAAGCGGTTTGGTATTGGTCGTTGCTGCTGCTGCTGCTGCATTCTTATGTTGCGCCAAAACCGAGCGGGTATTTGGGTTGCCCATAATGCAACACACTGCTTCGCACGCTCCGAATGGAACGGACTGGAATGGTGATATAGATTGTGAATTTGTGACGGGTTCGATTTGCTTCCTCCTGCTCTTCGGTGGCTTGGTCAACAACCGGTTTCTGTATTTATAGCAAACGCTTTAAACCTGTGCGGTGTGTCGTTTTGGAATTTTGACCATTTTTTCTGGCTTTTTGAAACATTTGCGAAATAAAAGAGCTTCGATCGGTGGGGATGAAGAAAAACGCACAGGTGAGAAAATGTTGTGCCCCGATGGCGCTCGTGGAGGGTGTGGGAAGTCGAAACGGTTAAACGCGTTTGCCAAAACGCCAACATTTAGTTTGACAAGTTTTCCTCCGCTGTTCGTTGTTGTGATTGTCAAACATAATGATACGGCGTGAGGAAAGCGGTGCGTGAAAACATTTCGCCTATGACTATTGCCGGTTACGTGCACCTTCTTTCAGTGTTTGGGTGAGAGTGAACTTTGTGTTGATTTTTTTTGTCTTTTGTGTTGATATTTGCACTCAAAATGGTTTGTCGTTGAATTCTCCAAGTGTATGCATGTGTGCAAGTGTATGCAAACAAAAATAAAGCTTTGACACATTAACACACAAATAATAGTATAAATGTATTCATTCAACTTTAACCAGCCTTTTTTTTCATATTTTGATCATTTCTACATCATTCAGTATGTAATACTCAATATTTTATTAGATATTTTCAAACTTGTAATCAAATTACCGAAATTTTATACAACCACGTTATCACTCAAAGTGGTTTTTACGTGCTTGACACGAGATGTAACTGCTTGTTTAAACAATTGCAATGTTCACTGAGAAAGATGATGTATTAACATGCACCTTTCTTAAACTCATATAATATCTGTAAATTAATGCCAGATTTATCTCAACTTTAGCACGTAATAATGCAGGTACACGCTTTGTTACCTAATAACTTGATGGTTTTGTGCAGCGAGCGTTCAACGGAACAATTGCAAAATTGATAATTGCAATTGCGTACTTTTTTATATCTTGACACTGCATGATCATCTGTTCCGCTGGAATGTGCAACATATGTTCCATGTAACAGTAGCGAAAATGAAACGTACCTTATTATTTACAAAGTTTCGAATTTCGAAGTAATACGCTTTAGAAAAAGATATGAAAAAATGTTTATAAATCTCAAAGTTGGAACGTACAGTGGAGCGTTGTTTGTCAGGGGATGTTTTAACCGTGCGGTTCGAATATTAAAATTTTCTTCTTTTTCCCATCTAATCGGCCATGCTTACCGTGTTACGTGCCTACTAGATTTTTTTAAAGCTGGATATGCAGTCTTTTCTACGAGGGAAGGATTCAAATGGGATGTTGATGCTGGTGATCATTGATTTTTTCTACTAACAAACTATCTTAACCAAACAGTATATTTGTACTTCAAATGAATGGAACAATAAACGCTGTGTGCGTCAACAAGAATGATTGTGTCCTTGTAATTCGCCGAGGAATCTCCTGACTCGATCAGACGAACTCGGAAGAACGGAGTTCCACATAACTTTATTCCCGAAGGACGCGTTCCCGCAAATTCACTTCATTTCGTCCTTCGAACTGGCGCATTTATTTTTTGTCGCGTTGTACATTCTAAAATTGCATTTTCATTTATTTTTGTCGCGTTGTACATTCTAAAATTGACCATCAAATCAATGCAAACTTGTTTCGTACTCGTCTTCCCATCCCCAGCGAGCAGTTTTCAAGGATAATCAACGGGTGTGTAATTCTTTACAACATTGATCTCGTGACGTACTCGTCTTCCCATCCCCAGCGAGCAGTTTTCAAGGATAATCAACGGGTGTGTAATTCTTTACAACATTGATCTCGTGTGCAACCCGCCGATCGTGTGCATCTTTTCCGAGATTGTCACCCGGTGGTGTTTCCGATGTTTCCGTGTCTTTCTGGACGCCTTCCTATACCTACACCGTATTCTTATTCGTGGGTGGTGGTAATCGATAATCCGGTTCTTAAGATGCGTGTTGGAGCAGCTGCCAGAACGATGCGAGCAGTGTTCTA
>KZ069652.1:129931-146462 GCA_002091845.1 Anopheles cracens
TCTTGCTGTTTTTTTTATTGCATCGCGCAGCATATGTTTAAAAGCATCCCATTTTGCCTCCCGCTAGAGGAGGAACTTACCAGCTAAGCGGATAATTTAAGGTTCCCCACGTTCTGAAGCAACACCCAGCAGCAGCTACTACGCCCTTAACTACCTAATGTTTAATATTTGTCATTTTGTTTTGTTGCATGCAGCACACACACGGGCGGGCGCGCTGGTTCGCTGGCAAACAGTCGTCACCCCGAAATTGGAAAGCTTCCACACCACCGTTGCCCATTACTCATCACTGCGCGCGATAGGGCGCCCTGTGCGTGTGTGTGCGCAAAAGAAAAACAAAAAATCACAACAAATGTGCGCGGAGGTGTGCAATTAGTTTTGCATCAGCTTATCGATGCAAATGGTATCTAGAAGGCTTGGCACGCTCCGGGCTCTCTCTCTCTCTCTCTAGTTGTTATAAAAACCGAAGTGACGAAAAAATATTTTGAAAAACTTTTGAATTGTTGTATAATGGGAAATAGGGCTATAAAACATCGAATACGAAGAAATCCTAGCTTCGGTATATTGAGCGCCGCGAACAGAATGTTCACCAGGATGCTCACCAGCTGGATCTGTGGACGGGGAACGGTCATCCAGGATGTGGGAGGTCATCCAAAGGGCGTATACTCACGATCTGGAGCGCGGTGATGTATCGTTTCAGTTTGTTCAGCGAGAACGGCACGTAAGCGGGTATGACGGCAAGCAGATAGTACGAGTACATGCACATATGGACCAGCGAGTTCACGATGATCGTGTACGTGAGCATGCTTCCTGTGGGAGGAACAAAAACGGAACCAACACTCGTCTAGGCTATTGGAACATCCTCCCCCGCCCCAGAGAAGCTTTGGCCAAACTCCCGCCCCAAACATACCTCCGACGTACTTGGCGAAGATCCAGGCCAACAGATAGGTGAACACGTGATGGTACACATGCAGGAACGAGATCTGGCTGCGCTTTTTCCGCAGCGCAAACAGGACCGTCTCGACGAGCTCCGCCGTCTTGACGCAGTAGTTGAGGTAGGCGGCGTGCAGGAACCCAATCGCCTCCCGGCTCTCCGAGTAGTCGGCAAGCTCGCACGTGTACAGATACCGGAACGTCCAGCCGTGCCGGACGAGCTGCCGGATCAGACAGTAGCACACCACGACCTGGAACACGTTGTACGCCAGCATTAGCTTGCGCAGATCGTACGGTTTGCGATCGCGCATATAACTACGGCGAAGCCCGAGGGCGGAATGGAAATTTCGGTTTAAGGAGGAAGTACGGTTTGTGTTTACTATTTACGCCACGTGCGCCGTGCGCGCGCACCATACGCACACACACCATCTAAGGAAGGACCTGACGACGGCGGCGGTGGGCGGCGTGCCTTTCATACTCACTTCGGTACCCAGTAGAACACGAGCAGGAAGTAAACGGACAGTACGGATATGGGCCAGAGTGGACTGTGCAGGAATGGCAGGTGCGCGATGCGCTTGTCGCTCAGATCGTCCACCAGGAACGTGTACCAATGGTCGAACTGCTGGTGCAGCGAGTCGCCAACGCTGTCCGTCACGTTAGAATCCATCCTGCTGCTATTTGGGCCGATCCGACGCACAACCTGCGAAACCGTGCTTTCCACCTCCTGCCTGGGTGACGTCCGGACGTAAACTGAACTGTAGCACCGCGCGCACCACAGTGGAACGATCCGCGAAATTGTTATTTCACCACCAGCACACGAGCAGCAGCACCAGCACAACAGCACCCGTGCGTTCTGCTCTCGGGTCACTATGGAAATGCCCCACGGCACGGGCTCGCCGAAGTTTCGTTCGGCCCGGCGATGCAACAGCAGCCCCAGCTGCGCGCGCACGGTTGTCACGCAACATACGCGCGGGATATCGCACGGTTTCTTACGACGATGCGTGCTCTGCGCTTGGTTTGCCCCGCGAGATGAATTTTGGAGCCTGTTACGCAGGGTTGCTCAACTGTTGCTTGAGGCTTACATTGCTCGAAGAAACTTGATTTCAACTTCAAGTAAAGTTTGTACTACGTTTTGAAATATCCAGTTCAGTTCTAAACACTTTGGGCTGACGGTATTATCGTTAAGAATTTTTGAATAGTCAAGTTTGGGGACTATTTTTTTCGAGAAAGCTCTTGCCATATAAACATATTTTCTTATTAAGTGATAAGCATCATTTAATTAACATTAGCATATTTATTTATTTATTTATTTATTTATTAAGAAGGTATTAACATTAGCATAACTATGTTTGAAAATATATAGTGTATGCTGTTGTGATGTTATTGCTGGCAACGTTTTGTATAATTTTATACAGTATCATTTTAAAATCTTCACAATTTCACCTTTTTTGTTCCGTATCCTTCTACTTCTTTGTTTTTTTTTTGTAAAGAGCATGATGGTATGCTTTGAATGGATATGATTTGTTCTGAATAAAAAAAGCTCAAAAATCAGGGAAGAAATCCTTAAATTAAAGGGAAAACATATGAAACCCGTCACTGCTAAAATGTTCATATAATCTGAGTAAGGCGGTGTCCATAAAGGCAAAAATTGAACGTGTTTTTTATTGTTTACACTGTGGACCTTTTCATCGATTTTATCATATTTAATTACATGAGTTCGTTTATGATAGTTTAACACGTTCTACCCTGCCATCTCCATTACGCTTCCAATGACGTTCGAGTTTAGATGAATAATTAATGACGCAGTATTTTGATGAAATCGCTTCTTCGTTGCAATCAGACGTATCTTGTCCAGATTTTGGAACTACCTTCAATCGTTTCAATGATCCCTGCACCATCAACATGCACGAGCGCAAGCAAACAGATCGTGTTCACTTATATCATGGCATTGTTGAGCACGCGACGCGAACAATTGTCTATCGATCATATGCAATCATTCTTAACGTTCAGAGCTCAGAGCTTATCATTATCGGCAGGTTTGCCTTAGCTGTGACGGGCACGGGCTGTAGTTGCGTAAATTGTTCTATTCAGCGATTTCCATTCCGTTTTCTTAACGCAAACAGGCAATTGAAGAACTGTCCTGTTTGCGTTAATAATTGTTGCGAGATTTGGTTTTCAAACAAATAGTTTCTTTTTTATAGCTTCGAAACGTGTGTTTCTAACAATGTTTAATTTTGAACTTTGTTTTTCGCAGAAATATGCTGGTATGTGTTCGAAGAAATAATGTTGGATTCTGGATTTTTTATATGATTTGTTCAAGTTGTTGTTGTATTTTAAATTTCCAGTATTAGAAAATTTCTGAAATACTTAACTTTTTCAATGCGTTAGGTTGTATTCTTTTCCCGTTTGCATAACTGCATAACTGCAAAACTCAGATAAATTTTTTGTGCATACTGTCAGATCTGGTTGTCTGTGTTAGTAAGCATAATCAATTTAACATAACGTTGTTGTGTGTTTTGCGAAGTATTGATGAACATTGATAACAAATAAGATCCCGAGTATGGAGTCATTGGGATCAACATAGAATCCCAATGACTCCAAAGAACGCTGCGTGAATGACCTTGAAATCATCAATCGTTCTTTGGTTATGAAGACGATCTGCTTGTTGAAGGCTTTTACATTAATTGTACGGCGAATAAGTATGTACCAACATTTGACTCAACTGTCTCATTTAATATCCTGAAGACAGGATAATATTATCGCACGTGTATAAAGTAGGAAAAAGCACTTGCCTGTCAACGAAGAAAGTGACGAATTAAACCGCAAAGCCTGTAAAATTGAAACTAAGAAATACATTCACACCAAAGGTTTCGTTCTTCATGTGTTTTATCGCAGCCTCCACGCCGATCAGAAATTCATCTTGCACGCCATGTTTGCATTCAATGTTCATGTCGCACTCAATCTTGCATGATACGCTTGCATACACGCTCGAACTGAAACGATGAATTCGAATTTTGATGCTTTTTAATTTGATTTTTTGATCAGTGCTAATGAACCATTAACTGAAACATAATTTTTTATTTATACGGTATTAATGTTTTTTTCACATATTAAATATACATTAATTGACATGCCTGAAATGTTTGCGTACAGGTTCAAGTTGTACAATATCACTTTATTGCTAATCAACCGGTGTGATGTTAAATCTCACTATGAATTTTTATTAGTTTTGGAGATTTGGAAAAACTTTCACCGTAAACCTATCAAAGTTGCTTTTAATCCACAGAAAATTGTGAGGAAATAAACCTAAAATAGAATGATGGTTTTTGTCGGCCATCTCAATCAGAATTACTTTAAAATTTTGGCTGGTTGGCTGAAAATGTTTTTTCTTAAAAGGTTCCGGTTTAACGTTGGTTAATATCAACGTTGATAACTTTTTCATGTAGCAATGCCCTGTCGAAACAGTTCAATCTGTCAACTCGACAACTTGAATCAAAACCTGCACAAAACTAGTACTGTTCTGATAGAAAATAAACAGTAGGTTTATATACAATGTATCGCTCTTTTGACATCTCTGCTATGTTACGCCGGAACAGATGATCTTTAAATTAAACAGAGCTGCGAGAAAATCGCTACTAGATTGTTAGGTTGGATCTATTATATCCACATCTTTCAATCATGATAGCGGTTTAGATCGTGCTCACGCACGCCATAACTTCGATGTATCCGCAACGAAAAATCGACAGCATCCAGATGATTGAGAACACCTGCTATATTCATACTTACTGTGCTTTTCTCGACGTGGTTTATAATTTGTGATAATTTTTTAAAACTTTCATCGTATTCAAGCTCAATTTTTATGCCGAAAATTGTAAAATGAATCCGATATAAAATTGTACATAAATTAGAATTTCATTTCTCTCTACTTTTGCTGTTTGGGTTATAACTTGGAACAGTTTATAGAACATCTCTTTTCCTTATCGTGACTGTGAGACAAATTTGAGCATCTCTGCATCTGTTGAGAGTGTGCTTGATTTATAAGTATGAGTTTGATTGACTTAAAACATTGTTTTATCATGATTTGTCTCACTCCTATCGATGCACCCGGAAGTGACGTTTTACGCCGTGGTGAAAGAGAAAGAGCGAAAAGCGGACTGTGTCCCGCATTTAGTCTCGTTAAGTCACGCAGCACGAGATAATAGTAACACTATTGTGTATTTTACATACAAACCGAAAAACAAACCGAGAAGTCTCTCAAAAATAACATCGAAACATGGTCTGGTTTAAAATAGTCAACAACGTGTTTGTTCCGCCCGATCATCCCCTTGCGCCGATACGAACACAACCGTCACAAATAAAACAGCATAAGAAAACGATATCCCTCCTTCCACCCGAATTCAATCACATCAGTTAAAGCTTTCCCTCTAAGGCATTGAAACGATATCGGGGCCCTTTTCTGTTTTCGAACTTTTCGCGTACTCCTAGCGTGACATGGCGTGTTTGCATGCAGCACGAGACGTGCCCGCGGCCCTGCTGATAGACTGAACGTTAACATCGATTCGCTAGTGCACTCCAAGGATACCGAAAGCAGGAGCCGAAAAGCAGCAGCATGCAAACCGCTTATTGCTTCACCTTGCCGGCTTTGATTTTGTTGCTATAGGACTTCTTGTAGAAGTCGTAAAACAGATACGTCAGGATGAAAATGTTCGGAATGTACATCGCCAGGAATGGGCGGGACACGTTGCAGTTGGGATTGAGGCCCAACAAGTTGTTCACCATCATCAGACAGAACTGGATCTGGAGCAAGAAGAATGGGAGATTTATTGTTGATTAATTATAACCATACGGGAGACCGGTGGTGATGAGATTGCCGGACATTGCCACTTACCAGTTGGATTGTGGTGATGTATTTTTTGTACTTCGCCACCAGGAACTTGAACAGCGGCACGTCATAGGCGGACATGAAGTAGTACGAGTACATAATTACATGGACGATGCAGTTCGCCACGATGGAGAACGTCAGCATGCTTCCTGAGAGTGAGTAATGGAGAGAAATGAAGCGACGTCATTCATAGTCACACAGCACGAGATAATAGTAACACTATTGTGTATTTTACATACAAACCGAAAAACAAACCGAGAAGTCTCTCAAAAATAACATCGAAACATGGTCTGGTTTAAAATAGTCAACAACGTGTTTGTTCCGCCCGATCATCCCCTTGCGCCGATACGAACACAAACGTCACAAATAAAACAGCATAAGAAAACGATATCCCTTCTTCCACCCGAATTCAATCACATCAGTTAAAGCTTTCCCTCTAAGGCATTGAAACGATATCGGGGCCCTTTTCTGTTTTCGAACTTTTCGCGTACTCCTAGCGTGACATGGCGTGTTTGCATGCAGCACGAGACGTGCCCGCGGCCCTGCTGATAGACTGAACGTTAACATCGATTCGCTAGTGCACTCCAAGGATACCGAAAGCAGGAGCCGAAAAGCAGCAGCATGCAAACCGCTTATTGCTTCACCTTGCCGGCTTTGACTTTGCTGCTGTAGGACTTCTTGTAGAAGTCGTAAAACAGATACGTTAGGATAAAAATGTTCGGAATGTACATCGCCAGGAATGGGCGGGACACGTTGCAGTTGGGATTGAGGCCCAACAAGTTGTTCACCATCATCAGACAGAACTGGATCTGGAGCAAGAAGAATGGGAGATTTATTGTTGATTAATTATAACCATACGGGAGACCGGTGGTGATGAGATTGCCGGACATTGCCACTTACCAGTTGGATTGTGGTGATGTATTTTTTGTACTTCGCCACCAGGAACTTGAACAGCGGCACGTCATAGGCGGACATGAAGTAGTACGAGTACATAATTACATGGACGATGCAGTTCGCCACGATGGAGAACGTCAGCATGCTTCCTGAGAGTGGGGAATGGAGAGAAATGAAGCGACGTCATTCATTGAGACATAAGCTCGCCGGGCTGCTGCGCTGCACCACCTCACCTCCAATGTATTTGGTGTAGATGTACGCTATCACAAACGTGCTGATGTGATGGTAGACATGCAGCAGCGTCACCTGGTTCTGTTTCTTGCGCAACACGAACAGGACCGTCTCGAGCAGCTCGAACAGCTTGATCATCAGCAGGTACCACGTCGTCTCGACCATCAGCATCGCCTTCGGTGCGTTGGAGTAGTCGGTTTCGACGCACCGGTAGAAAAAGTACGGCCTCCAGCCTGCCTTCACAAGCTGCAAATCGTGTGCGGGAGTGTTAGATGTCGATCGATATATAATGCCGAGCTGATCGTAAAGTTTGTTTCGTTTGTAAATCTTGTTCTTTTCGGCTATAGTGGCCTGTTGTCTGATGAAATCTTAGTTTGAGGCTGATTCCACTATTTAGTTTCAACTGTTGCGATTCATAGCCAATGTGTGAGGAAATAAACCTAAAATAGAATGATGGTTTTTGTCGGCCATCTCAATCAGAATTACTTTAAAATTTTGGCTGGTTGGCTGAAAATGTTTTTTCTTAAAAGGTTCCGGTTTAACGTTGGTTAATATCAACGTTGATAACTTTTTCATGTAGCAATGCCCTGTCGAAACAGTTCAACCTGTCAACTCGACAACTTGAATCAAAACCTGCACAAAACTTGTACTGTTCTGATAGAAAATAAACAGTAGGTTTATATACAATGTATCGCTCTTTTGAAATCTCTGCTATGTTACGCCGGAACAGATGATCTTTAAATTAAACAGAGCTGCGAGAAAATCGCTACTAGATTGTTAGGTTGGATCTATTATATCCACATCTTTCAATCATGATAGCGGTTTAGATCGTGCTCACGCACGCCATAACTTCGATGTATCCGCAACGAAAAATCGACAGCATCCAGATGATTGAGAACACCTGCTATATTCATACTTACTGTGCTTTTCTCGACGTGGTTTATAATTTGTGATAATTTTTTAAAACTTTCATCGTATTCAAGCTCAATTTTTATGCCGAAAATTGTAAAATGAATCCGATATAAAATTGTACATAAATTAGAATTTCATTTCTCTCTACTTTTGCTGTTTGGGTTATAACTTGGAACAGTTTATAGAACATCTCTTTTCCTTATCGTGACTGTGAGACAAATTTGAGCATCTCTGCATCTGTTGAGAGTGTGCTTGATTTATAAGTATGAGTTTGATTGACTTAAAACATTGTTTTATCATGATTTGTCTCACTCCTATCGATGCACCCGGAAGTGACGTTTTACGCCGTGGTGAAAGAGAAAGAGCGAAAAGCGGACTGTGTCCCGCATTTAGTCTCGTTAAGTCACACAGCACGAGATAATAGTAACACTATTGTGTATTTTACATACAAACCGAAAAACAAACCGAGAAGTCTCTCAAAAATAACATCGAAACATGGTCTGGTTTAAAATAGTCAACAACGTGTTTGTTCCGCCCGATCATCCCCTTGCGCCGATACGAACACAAACGTCACAAATAAAACAGCATAAGAAAACGATATCCCTTCTTCCACCCGAATTCAATCACATCAGTTAAAGCTTTCCCTCTAAGGCATTGAAACGATATCGGGGCCCTTTTCTGTTTTCGAACTTTTCGCGTACTCCTAGCGTGACATGGCGTGTTTGCATGCAGCACGAGACGTGCCCGCGACCCTGCTGATAGACTGAACGTTAACATCGATTTGCTAGTGCACTCCAAGGATACCGAAAGCAGGAGCCGAAAAGCAGCAGCATGCAAACCGCTTATTGCTTCACCTTGCCGGCTTTGATTTTGTTGCTATAGGACTTCTTGTAGAAGTCGTAAAACAGATACGTCAGGATGAAAATGTTCGGAATGTACATCGCCAGGAATGGGCGGGACACGTTGCAGTTGGGATTGAGGCCCAACAAGTTGTTCACCATCATCAGACAGAACTGGATCTGGAGCAAGAAGAATGGGAGATTTATTGTTGATTAATTATAACCATACGGGAGACCGGTGGTGATGAGATTGCCGGACATTGCCACTTACCAGTTGGATTGTGGTGATGTATTTTTTGTACTTCGCCACCAGGAACTTGAATAGCGGCACGTCATAGGCGGACATGAAGTAGTACGAGTACATAATTACATGGACGATGCAGTTCGCCACGATGGAGAACGTCAGCATGCTTCCTGAGAGTGGGGAATGGAGAGAAATGAAGCGACGTCATTCATTGAGACATAAGCTCGCCGGGCTGCTGCGCTGCACCACCTCACCTCCAATGTATTTGGTGTAGATGTACGCTATCACAAACGTGCTGATGTGATGGTAGACATGCAGCAGCGTCACCTGGTTCTGTTTCTTGCGCAACACGAACAGGACCGTCTCGAGCAGCTCGAACAGCTTGATCATCAACATGAAGTAGTACGAGTACATAATTACATGGACGATGCAGTTCGCCACGATGGAGAACGTCAGCATGCTTCCTGAGAGTGAGTAATGGAGAGAAATGAAGCGACGTCATTCATTGAGGCATAAGCTCGTCGGGCTGCTGCGCTGCACCACCTCACCTCCAATGTATTTGGTGTAGATGTACGCTATCACAAACGTGCTGATGTGATGATAGACATGCAGCAGCGTCACCTGGTTCTGTTTCTTGCGCAACACGAACAGGACCGTCTCGAGCAGCTCGAACAGCTTGATCATCAGCAGGTACCACGTCGTCTCGACCATCAGCATCGCCTTCGGTGCGTTGGAGTAGTCGGTTTCGACGCACCGGTAGAAAAAGTACGGCCTCCAGCCTGCCTTCACAAGCTGCAAATCGTGTGCGGGAGTGTTAGATGTCGATCGATATATAATGCCGAGCTGATCGTAAAGTTTGTTTCGTTTGTAAATCTTGTTCTTTTCGGCTATAGTGGCCTGTTGTCTGATGAAATCTTAGTTTGAGGCTGATTCCACTATTTAGTTTCAACTGTTGCGATTCATAGCCAATGATTTACATCAAAATACGTTTGCAACTATAGATGGATTATGCGTTGTTTAAGTGCTGACTAAATGACTAACCTACTCAAAAAAAATCAGGCCTATGGACCTATGGTCATTTCTCGTCGCGTTGGAGTAGTCGGTTTCGACGCACCGGTAGAAAAAGTACGGCCTCCAGCCTGCCTTCACAAGCTGCAAATCGTGTGCGAGAGTGTTAGAAGTCGATCGATATATAATGCCGAACTGATCGTAAAGTTTGTTTCGTTTGTAAATCTTGTTCTTTTCGGCTATAGTGGCCTGTTGTCTGATTATATCTTAGTTTGAGGCTTATTCCACTATTTAGTTTCAACTGTTGCGATTCATAGCCAATGGTTTACATCAAAATACGTTTGCAACTATGGATGGATTATGCGTTGTTTAAGTGCTGACTAAATGACTAACCTACTCAAAAAAAATCAGGCCTATGGACCTATGGTCATTTCTCGTCTATAGAATTGCAGACAAATCAGCTCCGGATATGTTAAATAATAATGAAGGATATACTAAATAACAAAACTGGCTTTATGATTTATGACTTTCTCTTTCCTTTTTTTTAAATATTGGCATGAAATCTCCTTATCCTCCTTTCCAAATAATCTTCTTATCTGAAGGCGGACTTCACTTTTAACTGGTGGCAATCCGCAGATCAATATCGATACTCTCCTTGGATTGGATAAGTCTCACTCTTCAGACATGTCATGTTCTAGTTGTGCTTGTTTTTTTTTTTTAATTCGTTATTGGACTTTGAGCTTTTATAATTATATCTAGTAAGATTTACAATCGAAATCCTCGGATCAGTTCGTTACGTTCTTAAGCTAAGTTTGGCTTACGTTTGCTATCAGGAACACACAGTACAGCACCTGAAACAGATTGTAGAACCCCATGAACGTCTTCAACTGATAAGCCTCCCGATGTCGCATGTACCTGCAGAAAGGGAACGCAGCATAGAGCTTGTTTGCATAATCGCATAACCACCGGTATAGAAAGCGAAAACTACCTCGGTACGATGTAGTACACCAGCGCCAGATAGCAGACGATGATGCCAACGATCGGAAACGGTGACCCCGCCAGAAACCAGTCCTTCGTTCGTTGATCTGTGCAGCATGTGAAGTAACGTGCGAGCAAGAAACACCGTAAGAACCCGTCATAAAACTCGCAAATTGGGGACAAACACACACACACTTCTTCTTGCACGGTGCGCGCGTGCGGTCCAGACCAAATTGCGTTATCAAGTCTCATATGGCTGAGCTAACCGGTTAGCAAAAAACACAGCCCATTAGGCGAGCCCGCAACATCCCACTTACCGGCATTTTCGTAGATGTAATACTGGTACAGGTCCATCTCTCGATACTGTGGCACTTAACGTGGGGGGGACACAACCAAATACACACTAATCTCACTCACAACGAACAGCTTCACACGAACGGTCTACGACCTCCGGAGGTAGTAGTAGTACTGGGGCCACCGCGTGCAGTAGCAAACCGGGCAAAGCTACTACGGCCCGCTGGCATGCGTCTAGAGGAGGGGTGGTAGCAGTCGTTCTATGTGGTCACTGTTGGGTAAAGAGAAAAGTTTCCGTAAGCGCCGTATTCCCCACCAGCAGCACTCCGTTCTGGTGCCCGGAGCCTCGTTCGGACCTCTCAGATACGTAGAAACGATGCGACCGTACTGAGAGCCCGCGCCTGGCATGCGCCAGTTTATAAGCACTTTATTTTGAAACGGCGGCATTTTCGGTCACGACGCGAGAGGCCCCTACCAGCCTGCGGAGCCTACACCGGCTTTGGGCATCGGGTGTCTGCCGCCAGTCAGAACCGTACCGTCCGGCTCCTTCTTGTTGCGTCAGATAAACAAGTTTTTCGTGAGTGCTTCGTGGACGTCCTCGTTGGCGTTTTTCCACTCGGTGAGGTAGGAAGCGTCAAGTCATGGGGGGACAGGTTGTGGAGTTAGAACTTTGGCGAGAAGCAAGTTTCGGTCTACCACCCCGCCGGAGGTTGGTTAATTTAAAGATGCACCCGTATTGTACCCGGTGGAAGAACTTTTTCTTACACTACTCTGTGGGGCTAGGTAATTAATGGGTGCGCGTTGTTTGGCGTGTGCTTCATTACTCCTTCTTCCAGCATGTCCAAAGCTAACAGTCCGAACAACATGAAGCTAATCGTTCACCGAAAAAAGCACGCTTCGTCTAGTTTATGCTGCGTGGAATATGCATAGAAATAACTTCATGAATAACTTCGCGCATGCATAGAAGGGCCAGCACCCGGAATGGACTGATTGATTGGGCCTTTTCACGCCACCAACACCACCATCATCACCACCAAGCACGTGTGTTTGTGTGCCGGTGGTCTCTGCATAACGAGTAAACGACTCGTTGACGGTCGGTTTGTCTAATTACACCGAAAATTAAATTAGGAATTAATGTGCGTCATATTACGACAAGCCTCCGCCGTACCACGGTGGATACTTCTTCCTTGACAGTCTCTGTGTCCATGGCATGTCGTGCAGATAACGATGGACTATTGTTTTTTGTTCTATTTGCGCACACGGCGGAGGACGTCATATGATACTAGCAACAAAAAAAGTTGTTGGCAACGTGATAGGAACATTAGATCTAAGTATTTGGACACTAACGCTTCATGGCGTACCCAAAGAACTCCCTTAATGAGGCACGACAATATGAAATCTACTCTCAATACAGCACAAACACGCAAAAATCTCAACACTCACGTCCACGATCTCGCTCTCGTTCATTTACAGTCAAAAGAAAAGATGATGAAAGGTGTCCGGAGGGGCTGTGTCCGGCTAAAGGGTGCCATCATCGGCATCGACGATCAGGACGTCAACACATTCACGATCACCGTCGATCACAAGACGTTTCACTTTCAGGTAAGTAGCCGGTAGCCTTCCCACAGGTCCCAGTTTACGTGAGAAAAACTTCACGTGTGTGTTGCTAATAACTTCCTTCCTGACGATTATCTCCCCTTCCCGCGTACACCGACACACCGGACACCTTCCATACACACCGTCCTGATTGATTTGGGTGAACACCACATAACACACTGCGGAATGGCACGCCTGGCACATGCACATACACATTTTGCACCAACACAACAAACACACGCACACGCAACCGTACATGGAAAAACGCGAAAATCAATAATAGGCACGCGATGGAGAGGAACGCGAAAAATGGGTTCGTCGCCTGGAGGACTCGATACTGCGGCATGCGAACCGCAGCCGGGCACTGTGGGACCAGCAGTACAACAACGGCGGCAGCGCACAGAGCAGTGCGATGGGCTTCAGTGCCGGCGGCGGTGGACCCGGCAATGGCAGTGGTGCGAGTGGTGCGGGCGGTGCTGCCGGCAGTGGAGGTGGTGCCGCAGGTGGCGGCGTCGGCGGTGGCGGTGGCGGCGGAACTCCCGGATCCAGCGTGCGGCGCTCGAACAATCTGGTACTGTTCGATCGGAAGGTGACGGAGGCCGACGCGTTCCTGCAGCTGATGATTGACCAAACAACGGTAAGGATATGGAAGTGTGAATGTTGTGGACCGAACAGGTGCAGATAGAGAGACGCCATGGTTTTGGTTTGGACATCCTTGACCCAATCGTTTCTGTTCTCTAGCTGGTGTATTGACATTGCGCCAAACATATGCAGAACGTGTCAGCAAACACGTGCTTTTATCTCTCACCTGCGCTCCCACGCTCACACTCTCTCGTTAGTTCAACTCTCGGTTCAGCTGTCAGTTTGACGTATACAGCTGATACGGAACATTCCTGATATGGGGTTGTAGTGGTGAGCTTAGGAGCTAGGGTGCAGAGGGTGGTAGAGGTTAACCGAACCGTCTCTGGATGTGTCACACCAGGATTGATATCAAACCCCACCGAAAAACCAAAGTTTCAAAGTTTCGAAACAAGCTGCGAGAGACCGGTGTGGTTAACCCTATAAAATCTCTCCCGGTTGGGTACGGAGAAGTGCATTACCGACCACCGTTTGTGGACGTGTGCAGCTCGTTATTCCAACTCCCAAATGGGGAAGGGAGAATTTAATTATGAAGATGTTCCATTATTAACGAGCTATCCGATGTACACACTAGCTCCCTTTCTACCAACGTGAAAGAGGATCCACCTAGGGTTGTTTTTTATCATACTGTTTCAGCAATAGTTTTAACGACTGCATTTTGCACTGGTATGTGTACTCGATTCAATTAAATTATTCATTGTAGCTAGTTTCATGTTTCATACTTCGAGTATGTGCTTGTACAACGTGCAGTATGGTCTTATCCTCATCGGTAATTAATGTACAATGGTTCGAAAATGGTAACACTGGTTCCACCAATCAATTTCCATCAATAATACTATTGCTCTATCCCCGTTGGGGATGAGTCCCGGTAATCGGCGCCCGGCAGAAAGCTATCGATTTGTGAATTTGGTAAACCATCGATTTGGAATGTTATGTGTGTCGCTTGTGTTCGCGCAAACCTCCAATCTCTCGGCCTCGAACCCGTGCCGGCGTCATTAGTGGCATCGGTCGGGCCGTCAGCGGTGACCTAATCGATTTTATTAATTGACGGGTGCAAACTACATCCCCGCAGTTGAGCGTGTTCCTGGTCCGGGTTGTTATTGGGCACAAGCGTAATAGTAGGTGTAGGACAAATACAATTACCCAAACCCAACGTGCAATTTGTGTGTGGCATAATATGTTGGCAAGGAAAGGGAAATGGTTCCAGAAAACTTTGCTGCTTTAATTTAGGAGAGCTAATTGAACCTTAAATAGGCATACTCGTTCTTAGTTCTCATCGAGAAAATACGTCTATGAGCATTAGGTAGTACATGTTAAAAGTATAAATTTTGTTTCATCTTGAGTGATTTTACATACTAAAATAGTCAACTTGACACACATTTTTCCAGGCAAAAATAGAACCTTAAGCTGGAATAGCGAATAGTTATGATTTCACGTCAAAGTACCTGCGATTTTCTGATTTTTTCTCAAGATTGAAATATTAAAATTCATGGAATTTGATGAAATATTTAGAATCCTGTCTATATTCCGCACGAAGAAACACATCTCACATCACCACTTTAGGACGATTACGATGTTAAACCTATTTTGTTCTACCGTGCAGATATCCTGCTTGTATCAATATTGAAGAATGTTTTAAAATCGTGTTTCTCAATTTATGTCAAATTTAAAATGTATTGCATATTTTGATTCTTATCTTGTTTGATGAATTTCACATAGTTTTTTATTTGTTGTTCTTCCTTAGATCACTACTAATTCCTTCCCGGATTGGCATATGAATGACTTTCCAGTTACGAGTAGAAAAAAGTCAAGAAAATCCAGAAATGACAGGGCCAGAACTAGTTGAAGTTTTTGTGGCGAAGAAAAAGTTTTACCTCAGTATCATGTTGTTATGCGTATCCTTCTAAGCCATGTAATACGTAATGTTTTGGAAATATTGTACCTTAGAAGGGGTACTTCAACGATTTTCACATGATGGAAAATCAAATGTGCTTCAAATACAATGTTTTGAAAAATCAACATCTCCATTTTTTATGGTGATGATCGCTTCTAGTGTTTGTTTCGTTAGAACCAACGAGCCACCGTTCTTGTCGCTCAAACTAAACTAACAACATAATCTGCATAAATGCTTTATTTAATACAATTTAATTTCTTGAATTGTACCAAATATGAACAAATCTGCCATATTGAAATTACTTATATATACTTGTGAAACGTATTTGGGTCTACATGTAAGATTCCATCGTTTCACAAAAGATAACGCATTTATTTCGTTTCGGGAATGTACGTGATATCTTATAGTATCTATTGAATGCTTGGACATCTGTAAAAAACAATGCATCGTTTTATTTTGGTGCATTTTTACCAACATAATATATTTTGTTTAAATGATATCATGGTATGTTTCAAGGCATTTTTTTTTATAAAATAAAGCAGTTGTTTTAAACATCATATGAATGTTATTAATTTACTAAAGTTACATCTGGTATATACGACTAGTACACCATTTTATTTGGAGGTGTCGGAAAAAGTATACTGTTTTATTCTGTTTTGCTCAAAATCCCAAAAATCAAATAAATACACGAATCTAAGAAAACAATTGTCTAGACGCCTGTTAAATAAGCAACAAATCATGAAACTTTATGAAACAACAAACGTTTCGCTATACCCAACCAAAACCTAATCAGGACTTAATCATCGTTACTATTCCAATCGTTTTGTTGCGTCAGAGCATGACAACATAAGTTTGAATTATAATATCTACGATTGTGATACAAACTCACTTCCCTCATATAAACACACACATAAACGTGTTTTTACAATATTGTTTCAATTTGCGTGCATTTGGTACCTCCAACTATCAAACACACACACACACACGCATACTGCTCGTGGTTGCATGTTCGCCTTTCGTTTCGCGACATCTGCATGCAAATTCGAATCGAGATTCGAAACGGGGAGGCAGAAAGGACACGTGTGCTCCGGCAGTGCAGCAACGCTTTACAAACGCTCGTTATGGATTAAATTATTCACTACATTCTCCCGAAGCCAGAAGAACCGAACAGAGGGCAGAGAGAAAAAAAG
>KZ069652.1:147441-159071 GCA_002091845.1 Anopheles cracens
ATTGCCCTTTCCGTTCGCGTGGTGTGTTTTTTATTACTCCCCAGTGGTGACGAGACGAGTGAAGTGAGTGAGGCTTTCGCTGAGCTCATCTCGTTCGCTGTGTGAGATGGTGTGCCTGTTGCAAAAGGGTAAAGCTGGTTGGAACCAGTCGGCCCAAGCAGTGGGGTGACGAGGAGGAAGGGCATCACAAACTGTGCGAAATGCAAAATTGATGCAATTTTTATTTTATATTTATTTGATTTGGCTGTGCGCTGTTGCGAGATTTATAGATTTATGACCTTTTTGCATGTTTTTATGGAAGATAGTGGCCATTTCATGCAGGAAAGGAGTCTTTCTCATTTTTGATGTACATTTAATAAATGAGATCGTTAATAATTCTTCTTTGCACTGACATCTCGTTCTTTTGATGATGTGTTGTACAGCTGTTGAATTTTCTGTTGAGTTTTGATGCTAAAACATAATTATTTCGTTACATAGACATGAGATGAAAAGCGCCTGGATGTATGCAACAGCTCGTTTTTCAAATATGAATGAATATATTTATTCATCATTCATAAATAGAATGATAATGATCTCGCCCCTCAAAAATCCACAAGAAATCACATGATTTTCAATCATTTTTCTAAAAGAACATCATAGATACATTCGCAAATATCAAGCTGAAAGACTTTAAGAACTCATCTGTGGCTTACAATGTAGCACATTACCAGATTCACCATACTTTGTAGCTTCAAACCGAGTTGCGATTGTGTAAACGATCAAACATGTTGGCAACGACCGTACCAAACATGGGCAAAACCAGTAGAGACTTCATATAGGAAAGCCATCACCACCGCGGGTCCAGACATTTTAATGTTCTGTGACCTTATCTTTGGCCATTTTTGATGCCATTTGTTTGGATCAATACTTGCCTTCACGTTATATGTGTGCGTGTGTTGGTGTGCGTGCGATAACGGTTTTGTGTGACCGTTTAAATAGCCCATCATATATAATATCCTTATGTCCTGTTCCGGTTCCAACAGAACGAAACAGAGCGTTTTTTGTGGACAATGTGTTCGTGAGCTTTACAACACACAAGACATTATTGTTTATGATTCTTCGCTCCATACTCAATGCAATATTGCTTTGAGAATAATAAAATTTAAATTAAAAAAAATCAACAAAAGAATGATAAGGGCATAAACAAAACCTAATTCTATGGAATGTCTCACACAGAGTGCTCTATACGCCATATATAAGTGTACTCCAAAAACAATACTGAATCCAAACTTGAGTATTGGTCAAGCAATATTATGTTATTGATATTATATCGAAAAGATCAATAGACTTCAATATATTGACTAAAAAGAATATAGAGCGTTGAACTATTTGTTAGCAGGTAGTTAAGTAATAGTTAGTTGCTATTCTAAAAATTGCCGGATTCACATTTACGTATAAATATCGGCGGATGATGGGATGATTTGGAGTATTTACATCTGCATTAGGATGATGATACAACATTACCCAGATGTTGGCATGGGTTTTTCCAACTGCCTAAAAACGACTTTTCGACTCTTATATGACTGTATTGCAGGAGAAAAGGATGAATATTTGGAATCAATTATTCAACTGCATCACCAGGTCATGTCTCACTGTTGATTTTTTTAAATTAAACTACCATATAATGCGTTAATAGTGAATTAATTAAGCGTTTCATTGTACAAATTGCATTCTTCTTGAAGAAAATGTAGAAAAAGATAAGGATGAATAAAAAAATAAAAAAATATCGAACTATCCTGAAAGTATTCATTCCACACTTCGATTAAACTGGACTAAGCTGCATGCGACTAGCTTTAAACGACGACTAGCTCTTTTTATACTGCAAGAAGCACCCGTGTGCGTACACGAAAGTTTCGCTTCCGGGTAAACAAATCAATAAGCAATGTTTCCAATCGACAAAATAGACCAACGCACTCTTCTACCTAGCGTCGAGCCAATGTAGCTCGTAAAACGTATGATATGTTTAGCCTCTGCAGATACGATACGCTTCCGGTTTCCGTGTTACGAACTCCTTTTACGATCCTACCTGCACTGCTGAATGTTATGCTATGAGTTTATATATTTCCGACCCAGCTGCTTGCTCAGAAATGCAAAAAATAACACTGAGCCCATAAAAGTAATTCTCCAAAACAAGAGCGATACCACCGTCACGCTTCTTCCCTCCACGAGAAAAGGAAGATTCTATCCTTCCACTAATCACGGTAGTGGAACGTTATCGATTTGCTTCCCTGCTTCGTGCAGGTGTACGCAGCTACCGCCAGCGTGCGTTTGCCAGGCAACATAAACGCCGAAAACATCGGCAATGTCGTGCCGCTTTTGCAAAACCCGTGCACGTACGACGGTGGACCACAGTTTTGCTTCCGGTTTGCCAGCCATTTTTTCTTCTCCTCTCGGATGTTTGTTCTTGTTGCACTCACTCGAGTACGACCAACGTTCTCCCCAGTTCCCACGTGACGCTTGGCATGGTGCCGTTTCTTTTCCCGACGGGCACACTTTCTTCCCCGTGCTTGCTTGCTGCTGGTTTTGGGATTTTTTTCGCTCCATCCTTTCTTCTGTAAACTCGCTGCTGGTGCTGCTGCTGTTACCTCTCCAGAGCAAACTTCCTCGCGGTGGTTTCGTGACCCCTTAAATCCTTCATTCGGTTTCGGGACGGAACGAAACGCAAGAAACACGGGATTTGCTATTTGTTTTGCGCATTATGTATTTTGGGTCCATTTATCGTCGTCCTGCCATGGAATCGCCCCAGCCGGTTAGCCCCAGTTGGTGGAATACATTTCACCAGCGCAAGCAATGCAGATTGAAATTTATTTATTTGTTCCCGCCATCTTTCGTCGTCGTCGTCGTCGTCGTCGGATGAATGTTTCAGCAAATTTCGAACCGGACCGTGAAGTGTGCCTTATGCTGCATGCAACCCCGCCTGCTGCTGGATGGACGGAAGAATATTTATGGTGTGCCCCCACCCGGTCAATTATCGGTACGAGCAGGCGCGCGGGCGGATTATAATTTATTGTCCGGATGATTGGCAATTCATACCGACGGCGTGCGATGTGATTCGACGCTGACAATAGGCCGTACTTATTCGGCGTTGATCGCTTATGTTCTTTGATGCTACTTATCTGCGAGAGTGGCACATGAATAATATATTAATATTGTTGGTCAGTGAAACATAAAATTATTATAATTACTGCAATATAGCCGTGTATACGAAGAGTATCTGTTTATATGAGAGATAAATGTCAGCATAGAGTAACCGTGTCTTAACTGTCATTCCGAGAAATTCACAACCCCGTATCTAGCGATTTCTCGTAAAAAGAACAAATGAAGAACTATCAACAAACGATACAAACTAAACACACGTACATTGTGAAGCCAACGGGATGTGTCATACTTACGATGACTGATTTATTACACATAAGATTTTGGGCAAACAATAATTGCTGATAAAACCCAAGTAAATAAAGAGTAGAACCGACAGTCGCGTATGATCAATCCTAGCTTCAATGTAGCAAACGATTCCGAAGGTATTAGCTTTTCTAAATGTTGAATGTAATAGGCATGAGAGATAGAAATGCCTTTTGTAACTCTTTTTCGCTGCGATAGATTTATTTATTTTATTTATTTATTTAAATAATTAACGGCCTGGCCGTATTGCTTCGCTGCGATAGATTTATTATACTCAGATTTTGAACATGGTGAAATGATTTTGTGAAGATTTCCATATTTTTACAGCACATGTGGTAATAGGTACAATTTTTATTAAGCACATGGCGGAATGCGATGATTTTTAAATAAAAAAAAATATGGTTTGTAGTAAAAATTATTAACACTTACAGTCAAATGGATCTAATACTCATTTTGTGCAAATCGAGGTGTCAGTTGACACCGAAAAGGCTATTTTTGGCAATTTTTGACCGATTGGGCTGTAATTTTCCCCAGTTGGGCGCTAAATATTCCATTTTCATAATCCGTTGAGTTTGTGAACCTACCCCCTACCCTTTCCCTTTCGGAATTTCAAAAACCTTACAAATTTTAATTCCATGTACTGGGATATAGGAACAATATTCCAGAATTAAAAAAAAAAACAAAATTTAGCGACCAAAATTATGATACTATATACTATAATTGATACACTACAATATTATTGAAATAATGTTATTTCAAATAATGAAAATTTGTAACACTGCTATATAGATGAATCTATTGCATCAATGAACTCATCTTATACATTTATCTTATCCCGTCCACTCATTCTAGCAACACTCGTACGCTTTCCGAGCACACTGGCCGCCTGTCGGTGGACGAACACTATGCGTCGGCCGAGGACAGTACGAGCGCGTCGCTCAAGAAGCAGGACAGTCTCCTCAGCTCCAACACCACGTCCATATCAGCCGGCGCTGCGCACGGTGGTGCTGCTCTGGTCGGTGCCGGCAGTGATGGTGCAGCACGGGCCACACCTTACGAGGCTCCGGCCTCGCTTGCCTCCGGTGTGCCGCGCAAGTCGTACGACTCGAAGGCACTGCCGATCCGCACCGACGGTAGCCTCGACTACGATGCCTTATACGAAGACGAGTCCGACAACGATCTGTCGATGGAATCGCACGGTTCGGTCGTGACGCATCTGCTGTCCCAGGTGAAGATCGGCATGGACCTGACGAAGGTCGTCCTGCCGACATTCATCCTCGAGCGGCGATCGCTGCTGGAGATGTACGCTGACTACTTCGCGCATCCGGACCTGTTCCTGCGGATAGCGGATCTGAAGGAACCGCGCGAGCGGATGATCCAGGTCGTCCGATGGTACCTAAGCGCGTACCACGCCGGCCGCAAGAGCTCCGTCGCGAAGAAACCGTACAATCCGATTCTGGGAGAAATATTTCAGTGTCACTGGGATATTCCGGAGATGCGTAAGTGCCGAAGCGTAGAGCGCGTGTACGTAACTGTTACTTCAACGACGCGTTCTTCTATTCCCCGTCCTAGCAACCGGTGACGACACGTCAAATGTGGAGGTGAAAGATGGACCGGTGCCGTGGTGCCGCAGGGACCAACTAACCTTTATCGCCGAGCAGGTCTCGCACCATCCTCCGAGTACGTTCCTACGAACAGAAATCGGTTTTCCACAGAGAACGTTTCACATTAATTCTTTCTCATTGTTTACTCTCCCCGAACAGTTTCAGCGTTCTATGCTGAGCATCATAACAAAAAGATCAGCTTCGCAGCGCACGTGTGGACGAAGTCGAAGTTTCTCGGTCTTTCGATAGGCGTGCACAATATCGGACAGGGCACGGTAACGCTGTGTGATCTCAACGAGGAGTACATCGTCACTTTTCCTAATGGTTATGGGCGGTAAGAATATAAACCAATTTCCTGCACTGGCTCTATGGCTCTGTTTCTGTGGCAAACGAGCTTTTATCACGTACTCTGACACAATTGGAAACCATGTGAAACAGAGAAAGGCACTAAAGCAAATACCATCAATCAGACACCTGAATTGTCTAGCTTTATCAACGCTTTAGTTACCATGAGTACATATGGCTCTTTTTCTTACGTTTTTCACGAGGTGCTGTTATTTTTAATTTCGTTCATATATACTAATTGTTTTAGTTTTTTTTTCTTGGTAAATACTTGTTCAAATACGTTTGAACGTACGAATACATTCAAATACAAATACGTTCAAATATGGCCTGTTCTGTTTTCGATGGTTCTAAGTATTTTTATGTTTATTATTGCTGATATAATGTTCTAACTAGATACGTGCTAATTGTATTCTAAGAAGATCCTAGCACCGATTATAAATACGATTAAATACTATATTTTACCGTCAATTTTTCATCATAAGCAGTTAAAATCGTATTAAATGCACTGTATATTCCATATTTTATTCGAAATACGAATTCAACTTCTGCGTATATCACCAATCAACGCAGCATATTTTAAATGCATTTTCTAAATGTTGAATGTAATAGGCATGAGAGATAGAAATGCCTTTTGTAACTCTTTTTCGCTGCGATAGATTTATTTATTTTATTTATTTATTTAAATAATTAACGGCCTGGCCGTATTGCTTCGCTGCGATAGATTTATTATACTCAGATTTTGAACATGGTGAAATGATTTTGTGAAGATTTCCATATTTTTACAGCACATGTGGTAATAGGTACAATTTTTATTAAGCACATGGCGGAATGCGATGATTTTTAAATAAAAAAAAATATGGTTTGTAGTAAAAATTATTAACACTTACAGTCAAATGGATCTAATACTCATTTTGTGCAAATCGAGGTGTCAGTTGACACCGAAAAGGCTATTTTTGGCAATTTTTGACCGATTGGGCTGTAATTTTCCCCAGTTGGGCGCTAAATATTCCATTTTCATAATCCGTTGAGTTTGTGAACCTATCCCCTACCCTTTCCCTTTCGGAATTTCAAAAACCTTACAAATTTTAATTCCCTGTACTGGGATATAGGAACAATATTCCAGAATTAAAAAAAAAAACATATTTGAAATAACATTATTTCAATAATATTGTAGTGTATCAATTATAGTATATAGTATCATAATTTTGGTCGCTAAATTTTTGTTTTTTTTTACTTCTGGAATATTGTTCCTATATCCCAGTACATGGAATTAAAATTTGTAAGGTTTTTGAAATTCCGAAAGGGAAAGGGTAGGGGGTAGGTTCACAAACTCAACGGATTATGAAAATGGAATATTTAGCGCCCAACTGGGGAAAATTACAGCCCAATCGGTCAAAAATTGCCAAAAATAGCCTTTTCGGTGTCAACTGACACCTCGATTTGCACAAAATGAGTATTAGATCCATTTGACTGTAAGTGTTAATAATTTTTACTACAAACCATATTTTTTTTATTTAAAAATCATCGCATTCCGCCATGTGCTTAATAAAAATTGTACCTATTACCACATGTGCTGTAAAAATATGGAAATCTTCACAAAATCATTTCACCATGTTCAAAATCTGAGTATAATAAATCTATCGCAGCGAAGCAATACGGCCAGGCCGTTAATTATTTAAATAAATAAATAAAATAAATAAATCTATCGCAGCGAAAAAGAGTTACAAAAGGCATTTCTATCTCTCATGCCTATTACATTCAACATTTAGAAAAGCCAATACCTTCGAAATCGTTTGTTACATTGAAGCTAGGATTGATCATACGCGACTGTCGGTTCTACCCTTTATTTACTTGGGTTTTATCAGCAATTATTGTTTGCCCAAAATCTTATGTGTAATAAATCAGTCATCGTAAGTATGACACATCCCGTTGGCTTCACAATGTACGTGTGTTTAGTTTGTATCGTTTGTTGATAGTTCTTCATTTGTTCTTTTTACGAGAAATCGCTAGATACGGGGTTGTGAATTTCTCGGAATGACAGTTAAGACACGGTTACTCTATGCTGACATTTATCTCTCATATAAACAGATACTCTTCGTATACACGGCTATATTGCAGTAATTATAATATTTTTATGTTTCACTGACCAACAATATTAATATATTATTCATGTGCCACTCTCGCAGATAAGTAGCATCAAAGGACATAAGCGATCAACGCCGAATAAGTACGGCCTATTGTCAGCGTCGAATCACATCGCACGCCGTCGGTATGAATTGCCAATCATCCGGACAATAAATTATAATCCGCCCGCGCGCCTGCTCGTACCGATAATTGACCGGGTGGGGGCACACCATAAATATTCTTCCGCCCATCCAGCAGCAGCCGGGGTTGCATGCAGCACAAGGCACACTTCACGGTCCGGTTCGAAATTTGCTGAAACATCCGTCCGACGACGACGACGACGAAAGATGGCGGGAACAAATAAATAAATTTCAATCTGCATTGCTTGCGCTGGTGAAATGTATTCCACCAACTGGGGCTAACCGGCTGGGGCGATTCCATGGCAGGACGACGATAAATGGACCCAAAATACATAATGCGCAAAACAAATAGCAAATCCCGTGTTTCTTGCGTTTCGTTCCGTCCCGAAACCGAATGAAGGATTTAAGGGGTCACGAAACCACCACGAGGAAGTTTGCTCTGGAGAGGTAACAGCAGCAGCACCAGCAGCGAGTTTACAGAAGAAAGGATGGAGCGAAAAAAAACCCAAAACCAGTAGCAAGCAAGCACGGGGAAGAAAGTGTGCCCGTCGGGAAAAGAAACGGCACCATGCCAAGCGTCACGTGGGAACTGGGGAGAACGTTGGTCGTACTCGAGTGAGTGCAACAAGAACAAACATCCGAGAGGAGAAGAAAAAATGGCTGGCAAACCGGAAGCAAAACTGTGGTCCACCGTCGTACGTGCACGGGTTTTGCAAAAGCGGCACGACATTGCCGATGTTTTCGGCGTTTATGTTGCCTGGCAAACGCACGCTGGCGGTAGCTGCGTACACCTGCACGAAGCAGGGAAGCAAATCGATAACGTTCCACTACCGTGATTAGTGGAAGGATAGAATCTTCCTTTTCTCGTGGAGGGAAGAAGCGTGACGGTGGTATCGCTCTTGTTTTGGAGAATTACTTTTATGGGCTCAGTGTTATTTTTTGCATTTCTGAGCAAGCAGCTGGGTCGGAAATATATAAACTCATAGCATAACATTCAGCAGTGCAGGTAGGATCGTAAAAGGAGTTCGTAACACGGAAACCGGAAGCGTATCGTATCTGCAGAGGCTAAACATATCATACGTTTTACGAGCTACATTGGTTCGACGCTAGGTAGAAGAGTGCGTTGGTCTATTTTGTCGATTGGAAACATTGCTTATTGATTTGTTTATCCGGAAGCGAAACTTTCGTGTACACACACGGGTGCTTCTTGCAGTATAAAAAGAGCTAGTCGTCGTTTAAAGCTAGTCGCATGCAGCTTAGGCCAGTTTAATCGAAGTGTGGAATGAATACTTTCAGGATAGTTCGATATTTTTTTATTTTTTTATTCATCCTTATCTTTTTCTACATTTTCTTCAAGAAGAATGCAATTTGTACAATGAAACGCTTAATTAATTCACTATTAACGCATTATATGGTAGTTTAATTTAAAAAAATCAACAGTGAGACATGACCTGGTGATGCAGTTGAATAATTGATTCCAAATACTCATCCTTTTCTCCTGCAATACAGTCATATAAGAGTCGAAAAGTCGTTTTTAGGCAGTTGGAAAAACCCATGCCTACATCTGGGTAATGTTTTCTATCATCCTAATGCAGAGGATGTAAATACTCCAAATCATCCCATCATCCGCCGATATTACTCCTAGCAACTAACCTAGCAACTAACTATTACTTAACTACCTGCTAACAAATAGTTCAACGCTCTATATTCTTTTTAGTCAATATATTGAAGTCTATTGATCTTTTCGATATAATATCAATAACATAATATTGCTTGACCAATACTCAAGTTTGGATTCAGTATTGTTTTTGGAGTACACTTATATATGGCGTATAGAGCACTCTGTGTGAGACATTCCATAGAATTGGGTTTTGTTTATGCCCTTATCATTCTTTTGTTGATTTTTTTTAATTTAAATTTTATTATTTTCAAAGCAATATTGCATTGAGTATGGAGCGAAGAATCATAAACAATAATGTCTCTTGTGTTGTAAAGCTCACGAACACATTGTCCACAAAAAACGCTCTGTTTCGTTCTGTTGGAACCGGAACAGGACATAAGGATATTATATATGATGGGCTATTTAAAGGGTCACACAAAACCGTTATCGCACGCACACCAACACACGCACACATATAACGTGAAAGCAAGTATTGATCCAAACAAATGGCATCAAAAATGGCCAAAGATAAGGTCACAGAACATTAAAATGTCTGGACCCG
This sequence comes from Anopheles cracens, assembly GCA_002091845.1. Lineage (NCBI taxonomy): Eukaryota > Metazoa > Arthropoda > Insecta > Diptera > Culicidae > Anopheles > Anopheles cracens. The sequence goes on from KZ069652.1 coordinate 157,318, forward strand.
CGGTGGTGATGGCTTTCCTATATGAAGTCTCTACTGGTTTTGCCCATGTTTGGTACGGTCGTTGCCAACATGTTTGATCGTTTACACAATCGCAACTCGGTTTGAAGCTACAAAGTATGGTGAATCTGGTAGTGTGTTACATTGTAAGCCACAGGTGAGTTCTTAAAGTCTTTCAGCTTGATATTTGCGAATGTATCTATGATGTTCTTTTAGAAAAATGATTGAAAATCATGTGATTTCTTGTAGATTTTTGAGGGGCAAGATCATTTTCGTTCTATTGATGAATGATGAATAAATATATTCATTCATATTTGAAAAACGAGCTGTTGCATACATCCAGGCGCTTTTCATCTCATGTCTATGTAACGAAATAATTATGTTTTAGCATCAAAACTCAACAGAAAATTCAACAGCTGTACAACACATCATCAAAAGAACGAGATGTCAGAGCAAAGATGAATTATTAACGATCTCATTTATTAAATGTACAACAAAAATGAGAAAGACTTCTTTCCTGCATGAAATGGCCACTATCTTCCATACAAACATGCAAAAAGGTCATAAATCTATAAATCTCGCAACAGCGCACAGCCAAATCAAATAAATATAAAATAAAAATTGCATCAATTTTGCATTTCGCACAGTTTGTGATGCCCTTCCTCCTCGTCACCCCACTGCTTGGGCCGACTGGTTCCAACCAGCTTTACCCTTTTGCAACAGGCACACCATCTCACACAGCGAACGAGATGAGCTCAGCGAAAGCCTCACTCACTTCACTCGTCTCGTCACCACTGGGGAGTAATAAAAAAACACACCGCGCGAACGGAAAGGGCAATGAAAAATGGAGACAAACGCACTCACACACACACACACACACGCGCCAGAACAGATTGTCGTAAAATTCCGCATCCCGCCGGCGGGTCGGTGGCGCCTCGGACGAGGGGTGCTAGCGTCGAAAAGTAAACATAAAGGTTGTGCTGCAAGCTAACGTGCACTTTTAAACACGTTGTTGTCGCACATACTCACACGAACTTGCGTGTACGTGTCTGTGTGTATGTATGATAAGTTTTGCGAAAAAAACCCACGTTTCTAATATCTCAATCGAAGCAACCGGGTGGTTGTTGCGAGAGTGCCGCGGTGTACTAAAAATACACACAACCACAGCTGACGAGGTTCGCTTTCTCTCCGTTCTTCCTACGGCGAATGAGAATTTTGTGCGGAAAACGCTTTCCAAGGGAGGCGCATTGCCAGCCGGATGGGACAAATGGGAGCAGCAGACAGACAGGGGATGGAAATAGTTTATGGCGTCACAGAGTCGTCGTCGTCATCATCACCCATCTGCTGGTGGTAGTGGTCGCCATTACGCACGCCAACTATCTCCACTGCCTGTCGTAGTAGACGATGTTTTGGAAGGATTTCGATTACCAACACTACTATAAGGAGGGCAAATACACCCCTCCACCTTGAAGAAGGACAATTTGAATGAATAATAAAGTCTCCAGTCGGTGCCGGTCCTTAGAGAAATCGCAAGTTTTAGAATAAACAACCACAACCCAAACGGTGGCGGATAACAAATCGATGACAATTTCCACCGCTTGCTGCTCCAATCCAAAACACGTCCATTTACCTATCTGTGGCCACGGAGCTGGTGCGCCGAAAGGAAAACCGTTCCGCCAACGATCGGAACATGGTGCGGCGGAGAGCTGGTTGGTTTCGACGTCGTCGACTTGTACACTAATTTTTCACGTTTTTCG
>KZ069652.1:181441-194502 GCA_002091845.1 Anopheles cracens
GCGAGCACCGGCAGTAGCGGATGGGATGGGGTGATGGACCGTATGGGAAATGAAAATTGATTCCAAGCCGTGTAAATAACCCCACCCACGGAGGGTGGGGGCGCGTTTCGGCTGGTGGCGGGCGGAAAAACACGACTTATGATGACGTAAGTGCCGCGCGACGGAGGCGAACATTTTGCGCCACGGGGGATGCGCATTTGGCCGAAGGGAGCATTTTCGTGTGGCGAGACCCGGGGCACGCTCCGGCTGAAATCGACAACCGTGTGCTGCACTTTCATCACTTCAACGGACCCGGCTGGATCGATACGGCTGGATGATCGAGTGGGAACAACAGGCGAACGGAGTACATTATTTTAAAACGTAGACCGACCTTCCATATGGGCGACTACCAGCGCGCCCGATTTAACGATCAGCTTACGGGATCGTTTCAACGCGCAAGGAATGGTCTATTGAAGAGTCGTAATAATACGATAAAACGGCTACTCGATCATACCACTCGGGTGTACGAGTGTTGCCCTATCACGGGTAAATCAGGGAGTCTGTTGTACACTTTTCCCTTTACATGTTGACAGCATTCCTTTGCACGCGGTGCCTGTCGAGATGAATGAAAAATATAAACAAACGTACGGGAATTGAAACATTAGCACAAAACCCAACCCCGATGGTCTGTTTTTCGGCGCAAAACAAACAATCGACTTCAAACTTTAATAACGTCATCTAGGTCACCGTCGTCGGGTGCTGTGGAGCTGAGGCAAGTCGACTCGATCCAAATTTAATTGCACACGTCAGCGAGAGGTCTGCTGTTTTTAAATAAACTTCCCCCCCGCGAGAAGGTACGAAGCGTACATTGGAAGTATGTTTCTTAGGCGATCGGTTGTTGTTTGCATGGCTAATAGCGACTTTGAGCCATTCCGGCTTCTTTCGTATCTTTTGAGAGATCGGTTTATGTTTGATAGTCTTTGGAGTGAAGATATGACACTTGACGATGAAGAAAACAACTCTCTTTGCTTCATTTTTTGCAAGTATTCTATACAATACACAAATCAATTCAATTACATTCGATGCCATACCAAAATACTTGAGTACAAGCCAAAAGATGGGGAATTAAATTCCTGTAATGATTCATTTTCATGTTATTCACGATAGTTCAAAGTGAAATGAATTACTGATTGGACAATTATTATAAAAATATTTATTGTACATAAATAGATAAATCTGTAGGTGTTCTCAACGACTGGTACGGGGTTATGAAATAAGACTCCATTCGAATCTTTGCTCGAGTGTTTTGTTTATAAAATGTTTCTCAATCGTTTCTCCGCTCTTCTTTTCAAATTGAAATTATATGCGACGTGTAATTTATCATTTATCAAAATCTAGTCGCCAAACGTAGAAATTGGTCTGAAAAATCTGTACACTTTTCCCTTTACATGTTGACAGCATTCCTTTGCACGCGGTGCCTGTCGAGATGAATGAAAAATATAAACAAACGAACGGGAATTGAAACATTAGCACAAAATCCAACCCCGATGGTCTGTTTTTCGGCGCAAAACAAACAATCGACTTCAAACTTTAATAACGTCATCTAGGTCACCGTCGTCACCCTTCGAGGCCGCATCCATATCGCCGCCCATCATGATCAGGCCACCGTACTGTTCGAAGTAGTCGCGCAGCGTGTCGGCGTGCTTCGCGATGTTGTCACTGCGCGCGATGTGCAGCACCTTGCACGACACGTCGTACAGCGTGTCGATCACGTAGATCGCCTCCAGCGTACCGATCCATTCGCGCGAACCGAAGAAGCGTTCCGGTTTGTCCTTGATCGCGACCAGCGTCTCCTGGATGGTGGGAATGTTCGGCACGTCGGGCGTTTTCGGTGCCCCGTTCTGGATGATCCAGGAGCAGATCGATTGCAGTGTGCGGTAGCCGCAACCCCAACCCTGTGGAAGTGGAGAAACAAAACGAGAACCGAGACAGAATTTTTTTTTATTGTTGCATCTAAATTCGAATCAGTTTCTGGATACTTTTAGATCAGCTCAGAAATTGCCAACGTACGGAACTGTTATACAGTGACGTGTAACTGTCATACTGTTCCACAGCATGCTTGGATTATTTGCTCTCTATTGGTTAGGAGTCACGTACTATCTTCACATTGTTCTAATCAGAGTTAAATGTCGTGCGTATTGCGCACGTTTGAAAAATACCGATTATATCCTGATCAATGCGGGTTCTGTTTTGTTCAGCATGACCTGTTCTGTTCCAATAGTTTTAAATCTACCAGGAAGTTTTTAGTAGTCATTTGTGCTACAAACATCTACATGCCTAAACACGAGGGGTTACATTTGGTTACATGTATACGATAGAAAAAAGAGGTGCTCTTAAATATTTGCTCGCTAACCGCTACGTTCTCCTTATACACGGAGACACAAACGTACCAATGTTGATAAATGGCGGGTGGCGTTTTTCATCATCTTTTTTAAAACCCTATGTTCGATAAATAGACGGGTTACAAAATTCGCTAATAAATACACTTGCTTTCAATGTTTCGCCAAGGACGGGAAGAGTGATTAAAACATAACACGAAAAAACCACCACGTGAGTGGAAAGGAGTCCCGGAGCTTATCATTAAACTATTGTCTACCGAAACGCTTCCTGTTTGACCTGCGTGTGTATGGTTTTTCTTCTCTCGCTTGTCCGTCATCTTTTGGTTTCTTCACTATCACTACCACGATGATATGAGTGCTCCCTCGTTCGTACCCTACGCCGCCAGCTCGCGGCTTCTCAGCATCGGCAGGCACAGGTTGTAGAACGAGCTGTCGACAAAGTCCTCCACCTTCTGCCACTTGACGTACTCCTTCGTGTAGAGTTCCTCCTTGGTCTTGATCCGGCCGACGAAATGCGGATCCACCACCAGCAGGTACACGTCCTGATCCACGCTCACGTGTATGCCGGCGATACCCTTCGAGGCCGCATCCATATCGCCGCCCATCATGATCAGGCCACCGTACTGTTCGAAGTAGTCGCGCAGCGTGTCGGCGTGCTTCGCAGATGGATTGAAGTGTAGGTCACTGATTTTTGCAGAGATTTTTGTTGTTGCTGTTGTTGCTGATGCCTGTCGTGGGAAACTTCCTATCAATAGAATGCATTGATTGCGATTACGTACAGTTTCGGAGAGGTTTTTCGTTATTTGTTACATGTTTTAAACGATGTTTACTGTACGCTATTTAGACCATTTTGAAGTGTCTAGAATATCGGACAGTCACAGGAAGAGAGAAAAAAACACATACTCGTTACAGGGCTCATTTAACTCTCCATGTGGTTGTCCATTTCCTCATCAGTGAGTTTTATGAGTGTAAATGTTTATTCTTTACGCAAGACCTTTATCTTCGAACGTGCTGTTTTGATCGTCAACCACTTCGCAGAAAGTTGACGCATAATAAATGACGTCAGTTTAAAAAAATGAGGTTCACGTCTCCTTCGATTTTATTTGGTTTTCATGTTCGGTCTCCTATACGAATTTATAGGTGACAAAATTCCTTAAATTTTGTCGTTAGAAGCTTTATAATAAGCGTATACTAAAAAGTCATATAGTATAACTCCAAAGTATACTCCAAAGTCAAATGACACAGCTGTCCAATATGTTTTCATGTATTATCTTCAGACTGTTCTAAATTTTGTTCAACTCGCATTACATGTGTGTAATCAATCCCAAGGCAATTGACTCCTTAACTAAAACAAGTATTTGCTATACGTTGTGATATGAATGTTAATATATCATGCAGTTTTAGTATTTTTCCGATTTCATCAAGTGCAACGAAGTAGAGTAGCATGTAGAAGCGTACTTTTTAGTTTTTGGCTATAAAAAAATAGCTTAGACATAATTTCGCATTTCTGCATCAATTTCAGGCTACTTTAGCATACCGTTTTCATCTTAGTTTTGTGACATATTGTTACGCATGAAGGTTATTGTGCCACTATAAATCACAACAAAACATTCAACTGGTAGAAGAACAGATCATGGATCATGGTTCAGGTTCCAGTATGGAACTCCCATTGTGGAGTTAATAGTTTAGAAGATGTTGTTTTCAATCAACCCTAGCGAACGGTCTCGCTCGCGCATCACGTACACATCATCGCACCTACTGCTCTATTGTACTCCAGATTTAGACCGAGATTGCCAGATTGTCTCAAGCAGAACGTACTTTATCATCATTCTGAACACACGGCTTCACCGGCGGCATCGTCAGGCACGAACGCGCACGCACCGAAACACCACCTCCAGCGCAGTTCGAGACCATCGTCCAATCTCGCCCTAAATCGTGACGCAACCAAACAAACCTGACGAAAGCGAATCTGACACCAGCGCCGCCGTAGCTAATGGACGCTACAACGGACGCGTCCTCTTCGGACGTGGTTGACGGATGACCGTTTTTTTCCCCCTGATCATATCGGGACGGGAGCGATCAGTTGCATCATTATCTCCCGCTCTCACTATTCCCTCAAAATGCTCTGAAACGGTGGTTGAATGACACAGAGTTGGTGGAGCCTCGGCTCCCAACGCCGGAAGTTAGTAATTGGCCAGGGAAGTTAGTGCCGTCGATATCACCCAACACATCGGAGCCGGAGCCAGGTTTGGTTCACTTCGCGGGATACGTTTCAATTAACCGAAACAGAAATCAAGGGCCAACTGTCGCAAAGAAGGCTCCACACGCCTGTTCGCGGCGGTGGGTAAATATTTTGCTTTTCGATTTCACGCGGCCGGAATTGTGCATGAAGTGATTGAACAAATAAACACCGGGTGACTTGTTAAAATTGACAGCAGTGCAGCAACAGTGTCATTCGGACGGACAGAGGGGAAAGTTGTTTGTAGATTGTGTCATCCAACATCGATACAGTTGAGCGCTCTGGTGCGATCGCATCTTATCTCTTCGATGCAAATGAAGGATAAACAAAAACAACATTAGATGAAGATCTCTAACTTCCTCGGACGTTATAGTTCCGCACGATACACTCATCTAATCGATGGAAACTAATCTTTGAAGCATATCGTTAAATCTGGAACACGGCTGAGATTTACTTCCTACTCGTTTTGAGCGGAGACAGCGGATGAACAGAGCCCAACCTATCACAACTAGTCTACTGATGTTTATGTACCAAATGTGTCATTTCCCTTCTTTTGATGGATCTGCTTTGTACCTTAGCATGTGGGATGTCTAATTAATTTGTTTACCCTAGTACAGAACCGTGGTGGATCATATTTCGATCTGATACTACTTGATGGTTATAAACAGATCGCCTTCAAGAAATGAACCATTTTTTTAAACATGAAAATACGTGCTATACAATAGTGTATGTAGCATTGAGTAGCAGCATGAAGTTATGTGCAGCTTGTGAGGCAGCATTTGATGCACTTGTGTTAATCAACGCTTAGTTGTTCCTTCCAACCCCCATCGTTTCCATTTCAATTGCTTTTCTTCTAAAGAAACGTCCATAGGAATAAAAAACAAAAGAATCACGAAACATGAAACATTTTTTATGAGCAAACTCTGAATAATGAAACACAACCTTGCCTATATCTACCAATTTGTTCGCAATTTGAAGCATATCGTTAAATCTGGAACACGGCTGAGATTTACTTCCTACTCGTTTTGAGCGGAGACAGCGGATGAACAGAGCCCAACCTATCACAACTAGTATACTGATGTTTATGTACCAAATGTGTCATTTCCCTTGTTTTGATGGATCTGCTTTGTACCTTAGCATGTGGGATGTCTAATTAATTTGTTTACCCTAGTACAGAACCGTGGTGGATCATATTTCGATCTGATACTACTTGATGGTTATAAACAGATCGCCTTCAAGAAATGAACCATTTTATTAAACATGAAAATACGTGCTATACAATAGTGTATGTAGCATTGAGTAGTAGCATGAAGTTATGTGCAGCTTGTGAGGCAGCATTTGATGCACTTGTGTTAATCAACGCTTTGTTGTTCCTTCCAACCCCCATCGTTTCCATTTCAATTGCCTTTCTTCTAAAGAAACGTCCATAGGAATAAAAAACAAAAGAATCACGAAACATGAAACATTTTTTATGAGCAAACTCTGAATAATGAAACACAACCTTGCCTATATCTACCAATTTGTTCGCAATATTTCCAGCCTGTACTGGATGATAATGATTCATCTTAGGTATGTCAGTGGTAAAACAGCGAGAACACATCATCAACTATTGTCCACATCATCTCCTTTATGCGTCGACCGAGCCGAGATGATTTACAATATATGACCGTCGTTTAACAGCTATTTGAAATTATACGATGGCCTCGCTATTGTGCAATAAACTAGCGCCTAAGAAATAGCAAAAGTTTGAAATGAATTTATCTTTACAATATGAAATAGATGAAATAGATAGAACAATAGTTGAAGGTACTTTTTTCGGTGCGTGTTGTACTGTGCTCCTTTTCTAAGTTGTCCCAACAACCTTCGCTTACGAATTCTAGCGTTCCTTATATATTCCTTTAGTAGATTAGTAAAATATTCTGTTGCATTGGGTACTTTGATTTGATTTAATACTTAGTTAAAACTTAGCTCAGCTCGTCATGAAAACTTCGAAATGATTGATGCAGTATTGTATCTATTCTTCAATCTCTTTTTGTAGTTAAAGTTTAGGTTGATCTAATGTGTTCTCTTTGATTGATGTTGTATTTTATAATAAATTCATAATGCTTAAGAATGAATATGGATTCATAATTTTATAAAGAATTCATAATTGAAGAGTGAAGAGGCTCTTAAAGTTCCATAGCAAAGACTTGTTTAATAAAAGTCCTATCTAGATCAACTAGATCCATATAAAACGCACTATCTAGATCAACTCACAGGTTGTCTAGATCTAGATCAACTCACTGTTTCTGTACTTCTGAAAGTATAAATTTGACAAAAAATGACAGCATCAGAAGTGTGTCACGTGGATCCATACTGTATCTTTCCGTATGCTGGCTCAGTTTTTTCTCATGGAAACACTCAGGACCAACAAAAAAAAAAACGAAAATAAGTTTATCGGTATTGATTCTACATAAATCAATCACACCAGTCAACTCCTTCCAAGTTGACCCGCAAATATTGACTGTAAAATAAACGCAAGCTTATCGCAACAAGGCATTGATTGGCTTACTAAACATTACCAACACTCGTTTCCAACACTACAGCGAGCTCAAAAGTAATAATAATGAATGTGATGATTCTTTTTTCAAAAAGCATATCCACCGATACATTTTAGCGCCCTTCACCAAGTAATAGATATCACCATCATATCGCGTCACATCTGCCCTTTGAAGTAAGATTTCTCCAGCAACAGAGGGAATACATTCTTAAAAGGAGCTTTAAAAACCCCGAGAAACGCTAAAAGGTGTGTAATTACAAGTTGTTGTGCAATAAACTAGCGCCTAAGAAATAGCAAAAGTTTGAAATGAATTTATCTTTACAATATGAAATAGATGAAATAGATATAACTATAGTTGAAGGTACTTTTTTCGGTGCGTGTTGTACGGTGCTCCATTTCTAAGTTGTCTCAACAACCTTCGCTTACGAATTCTAGCGTTCCTTATATATTCCTTTAGTAGATTAGTAAAACATTCTGTTGCGTTGGGTACTTTGATTTGATTTAATACATAGTTAAAACTTAGCTTAGCTCGTCATGAAAACTTCGAAATGATTGATGCAGTATTGTATCTATTCTTCAATCTCTTTTTGTAGTTATAGTTAAGGTTGATCTAATGTGTTCTCTTTGATTGATGTTGTATTTTATAATCAATTCATAATGCTTAAGAATGAATATGGATTCATAATTTTATAAAGAATTCATAATTGAAGAGTGAAGAGGCTCTTAAAGTTCCATAGCAAAGACTTGTTTAATAAAAGTCCTATCTAGATCAACTAGATCCATATAAAACGCACTATCTAGATCAACTCACAGGTTGTCTAGATCTAGATCAACTCACTGTTTCTGTACTTCTGAAAGTATAAATTTGACAAAAAATGACAGCATCAGAAGTGTGTCACGTGGATCCATACTGTATCTTTCCGTATGCTGGCTCAGTTTTTTCTCATGGAAACACTCAGGACCAACAAAAAAAAAAACGAAAATAAGTTTATCGGTATTGATTCTACATAAATCAATCACACCAGTCAACTCCTTCCAAGTTGACCCGCAAATATTGACTGTAAAATAAACGCAAGCTTATCGCAACAAGGCATTGATTGGCTTACTAAACATTACCAACACTCGTTTCCAACACTACAGCGAGCTCAAAAGTAATAATAATGAATGTGATGATTCTTTTTACAAAAAGCATATCCACCGATACATTTTAGCGCCCTTCACCAAGTAATAGATATCACCATCATATCGCGTCACATCTGCCCTTTGAAGTAAGATTTCTCCAGCAACAGAGGGAATACATTCTTAAAAGGAGCTTTAAAAACCCCGAGAAACGCTAAAAGGTGTGTAATTACAAGTTGTTTTTATCTTACTTTTGTGTACCTTTTTTCGAGTGTAAATGATACTATGATGATCACATTTCAATCCCCACGGCCGTGACGATTCGCGCCACATCATGTGTGTGTTAAAATTACCTCTGCTAGAGCATCTGAAAACCACCGACAAAGTCACCGAAAGAGAAACACCTTCCCAACCTCAAGGCCGTTGCGGAGTTCGAGACGCATCGATCAGGCCTTACTGTGGCTCGTGACGTATCGATCAGACCCATTCCAGCTCGGGTGAAGATCGATCGGTTTCTTCGGGCGCTGGCAGATAAAAACCATCGTTGCATGTCGGCTCGAAGCAGGAAGTGTCACTGCGTGCTGGAACCGGCCGACCGATACGGAATTTAGACACCGTTTTACGTAATCACTGGCGACCGCGGCTTGCAAATGTCAGGAGGCACATGCACGCGCGGGAAATTAATTTCAACGCTGCAGTAAATACGCCGCGAGAACGCATTACTAATGCAACGGCGTGAATGCTGCACGGCTGCACAACGGAACGGAACCGTACGAAGACACTGTTCGCCGACACCGCTCGGTGAACAAGGAAGTATTGTCACAAGAAAAAAATCGTACCAGCCACCATCGATCGAGAGTGCAGTCGGACCGTAGGGGCGTAGAATAACAATGGGCCCTTTGAGCCTGCCGTAGTAAAGTGGTTCAATGTCAGGAACGCGAATGGAGCGATTGCGGATTGCACGCCACGGCAATCTCTGCTTTCATGCGTAGTTCAATTTCGTATCGATTCCGGTCGATTGGGAAGGCTACCCCGAGCAGTAGGAAAGGGTTTCTATTATTACACGCTCGAACAGCTGCAGCGTCTACCGTCGCCATTCCGAACAGCGAATGGAACCGAATGGGAAGTTGTATTTCAAACAAACATGCGGAGCGAAACAAAGAAACGGCGCGGTTCTGGTGTGAAGGTTTGCTGAGAGCATGTTTTTAAAACAATTTTTCTAATTGCTTTTGGTGATAAGCAAGCGCTGTGGGGCGACTGCAGTATGTTTAATTTTCTCGTTATTTTTAAACTTTTTTATGTTTTAGGTTGTACTATCGCGACTAAAACAGTCGCAAAAATGGCGCTAGCGTTGTTGTTCTCGTTTATGTTACTTTCTTATTTTCCAGTTATTTAACCGTTGAAAAGTAGCATCCCAAGAGTTTCTCCTTTTTTTCGATTTAGCACTGACGGTCAAACCAGGAGTCAATCGATAGTTTTGCAACATTTGAACTCCGAATACTCGAAATGGACGAAATGGATCGACATACGGTTTTCTCCTAAAGTGTTATATTTTAAAAACGTTTCAAAAGGGTTTTTAAAATGTGTTAGTTTCTGGAATACATCCTGACCTACAGATTTGGTGTCAATTGACACCTAGAAATCTATTTGTTGACCTATTGCCCTATTGAAGTATAGCATTTGTGCTCTAACTGTTCTAGTTAAATAATCCTTAAAGTTTGTGACCCTACCTCTTCCTGCTCTCTCTCTCTTTCTCTGGATCTCCTGAAGTAAACATCCGTTAAAGAAAATCACGAAAACATCCAAAACATTATTTATTGTTTTTATCGAAACACAATTTTTTTTTTTTAAATGTGCAAATTGCAAACGATTTGATTGTCAACAAAGTTCTGATACATCCTGAAACTAGCCTTTCAAGAAAATTCTATTGATAGCTTGAAATTAAATATGAGTAAGTTTTTGAGTATTATACACCATCACCATGGAGCTTAACATTTACAGTCAAATTATATAAAGATATTTAATTGAAATATTAAGTTCTGACATTCACAATAATTCCATGTTCAAATTGGTTGATGAGCGTAGAGCTGAGAAAATACTTGGGGACTTGATCTCTTCATATTTTAGTGTTTGACACTGTATGTTTCAATTGATGTTTAGGAACTTATCAGCAGAACGTTGAATGTCATTTGATCACTAAATGGGGCTTAAGGTGTAACTTAATAAACCTTTGCAATCAACATAACCTGAGCATTTAACAATTTCTAGACTTAGCTAAATAAGGGTGTAAACTGAAACCTGAAAAGGCAGTTAGTCTCAATGAGAAGTTTTTTTGTTGGAGAATTTACATTTTCATTTCTTCGAATTTCGAATTTAAAATTTTTATGATATTTCCTACGAGATTTGAAGAATTTTTTATAGCTCGCCTTTTTTTTCTTGTCGTAAAATAAGAATCAAAAGGAAAGTTGTAAGCAATTCGTTATAGTAAAATGAGCTATAAGCAATTCTTTAATATCTCATTGGAAGTACTAAAAAATTTTGAAATTTGAACTTTCCAGGGCAACCAACCACTTCTGAAGTTTAAAAGAGTTTTTTTTATAGAATTTTCAAACTACCATGCCGTACTATAAACCACTTAATTGAAAGTCTCTCAACCAAACTTTCCTGGGAAGCGTTGTAAGCACCTTCAGGTCAATAATCAATCTAGACGAAACGAGAGTGTGTTTTTTTAAGATATACCAGACCCAGAACTGATAACTAGCATCAGGAATAGAGATCAAAACTGTAAGGAAAACTAAGCGTTGGTAGATTCCTATGAGGTTTTCTCTAGACCCTTTCACAATCGACTTCCAGACGCAATATCGCGCTCTTCGCCCGTTCGCACACGTATAAACAGAAGTAAAACTGATTCCACGCTGACAACGGCCGACGGCGGTACCTCCCCACTATTAACTTATTAAAAGCAAATTATAAATCAAACAGATTGCAAAGTTCAGTAGACGTTACATGACTTCAAAAACTTATTAGATCCTTATTAAACTTATTATTTTAAACCTCCTACTTAATTGGTACGTTTGCTTGCTTTCAGTTCATATATAAGCAGCCATGAAATATTTCATTTCATAACATGATAACAATCTTCTAGCATTATAGCAGTTCCGTGCGAAAATTTTCAAACAACACTTTAAGGTTTAGAATTTCAAATTAGATAAACCTGAATAAACTTACATTTTGTCAAATTTATCACATTTTCAAGCGATTTATTTATTATGTTCCACATCTCTGAAAATCCTTTCGTTAAAGCCTTCATGATTCTAACAACAAATATTTCAATCTCACAAAGTCAAGCTTTAGGCGTGCCGGATAAAAGAAACCACTTGTTGCTTTTGCCTCATGTAATTAAATGTTTAATGTCAGAAAAAGGACATTACAAATAGGCATTACGTGCATAGAACAAATCTCACTCAAAAGTCGATTTCTTACTCTGTTGGGCCCTTCGCGCATACAAGTCTGACAAAAGTAAAGCTCAATAAGAAAGCAGATAATAAGAATAATAGTGCTCATAATTACGTCAAACGGTTTTTGGAAACCTTCAGATATTTCCTGAAATTTTCATTCGGTCATTTGTATGTAGTACACATTTGAATTTAACATGTACTTGAACATGTGACTGATATTGATCTGCAATGCTTCCCTGCACGGCTCTGCTGTGTCAAAGTGCTCTAATCTGTGTCATCGACCCTAGCAGAAAAAAGAAGCAAAACAGCACGAGCATCAAGCTTGTACCTTGTGCACCCTCCTTTGCAACGAAGTTCGATGAGCCATGGTACACGCCTGGTGCAGTGACATTGGACTAGATGCAAGCAAATAAGGCCGAACTATGCCCTACTGGCCTACGCGCCCTCCTCGACTAACCTCCGGTTGACAACGAAGGAAGCACTAGGATTTGGCGACCTAGTAAATGGCGAACCATAACGCGCGCCCGGAAAACCCTGGAGGAAAATTACGTACGTAACAGTTTTTCGCCCGCGAGACTCGGACGTTGCGCCGGAGAAAGGGTTGTTGGAACACAACAATGGTGGCACCGGTGGAGCGGACAGGGCGAGAGCGTGTGTGGACAGTGGCGGTGGGGCCAACCGACAAGCGCAGCACAATACAGCGCGACGGAAAAATCAGCAATCAGCAGGCAAACGGCAGCGGAGGAGCGAAAAATCTGAGAAGATTTTCTATTAATAGGAAATCCAAACACAGTGGAAATGTTGTTTTTTTTCGCCTTCTGCTTCAATCTTCTTCCTGCTCCTGCCATCTCATCCGCGCACCACACAGCTCAAAACCGTCTCCCATTAGTAGGCCGTGGAAGGACGCGAACTGTACACAATGGGAACGAACTGCACTGCGCCTCCTCCTTGTGGTCAGGGTAGGCACTTGCAATCGTACACACAAACACATACATACACATGCGCACGTACGTCCTCCAACGTTGTGGTGATTGAGAAGACCAAACAACGGGGATTCAAGATGGAAACAATAACACAACAGTGCTGTGCGATTTTTAGCAACAGCGCTGGGTGCCATCATTGGCATGACGAATTGGATTTGTAGCGCTTCTCATATGCAAACATCAATTGGTTCACAGATCAGATGCTGTAAGGGTTTAATGTCTATGTTACTTGAGGATAAACAGGATTTATTTGAAATATTTTGTCATATAATAATGACAATTATTAAGGATCTCGTGTAATAGTTCATCCTTCACTTGGAGTATATATAATTACAAAATATTAGT
>KZ069653.1:21966-50564 GCA_002091845.1 Anopheles cracens
TACTATTTCAATTTTGACGAGTTCTTTGTTTGCCCTAGAAACGGGTGAGACAACTACCAAATCATATTTATTAATAATGATACGTGGGTATTTGATGGGTTTTTATATGTGTATGAACAAGCTAGCACACAGTATTGATCTTGCACAGATAACTAAGAGTTAACCGCCACTATGAATACCATTAGCTATGTTTTGTGATATGAAAATGATATTGAGAAGAGTCCGGCGACTACTTTAGTTGAGGATAATTGATTGATGAATTTTTGACTATTTCGAGTAATTAATTCTAAAAAGTACTTCGTAAAACATCTAGAGAGGTTAAGCGATTGTCCAATTAAGTCTCATTCTGGATATAGGTATTGTAGAGCCGAACTTTGGTGCTGCTGCTAAAAGCTAGAACAACTTTCGAGATATGCTAGTGAAAGCGCTGTATCCTACAGCGTATGAAACAAACATGGATCGCATAGAAAAAAATCAAAAGAACCGCACATGTTTCGCTTTTCCTCTCTCTCTCTTCTCTCGCTTCATAGCAAGAAACGTGTTTATTCGTAGCAATTGAGAAAGAGATTTGAACGAATGTTGTTCGCTTCTAGCTAGACTTAGTCAGATTGTTAAGTCAGTTAAGATGATGTATGTTTAAATCTTCAAATGTTTTAGAATTTGTTCTAAATCACATCGTTAATTTTACGCTGTATTCTTCGTTGTATTCATATTGCTTGTATGCTAGTACAAGTAGTTTTTTGCTCGAGCAAATATTTTCTAAAAAAATCATATACGAACAGGACTCTTAAAATTATATAAATTTTATTTTATGAAACTAATGATATTTTACTGTCTATTATCTATGTTGTTTGAACCTGATTTAGTTTAAATTTGAACTAATGGAAGCTAAAGTAAGATTGTGGAAGCCATCGTAGAGAAATGCCTCGTCACGATGCGCTGTATGAAGAGGTATAGGTGTTAATTGGGGTATTGTTTATTGAATCGTTTAATTCGTCGGACCTCGTGGTCTTAATGAACAATCATAGTACTTATATATAAACGCATACAGTATTTCATAATCCGACAAACATTAAGACGACCGGAAACGTAAACGCTTTTTGAACACAGATGCCGTTAAATTAAAATTGTACCAATCAAGGACAACTTTTAGTTCACGACATACATATGTATAAGCTGCAATGGGTCGCTTTGTCCACAATTGGTTCTAGTACGATCAACGAGAAAATGAAACTGACCACGTAATGACCTACTGGGAGCCGGGTGGAAGTACAGCTTCTTTAGGTGACGCGAAGCCAGCCGCCTCAAGGATTGGATCCGTGGGCATCATCTATTTAGCAAAGTCTGTGAAAAATGTTCAACTGCATCTGCAAGTGAAGAATCCATTGCACATTTCTACTATTTCAATTTTGACGAGTTCTTTGTTTGCCCTAGAAACGGGTGAGACAACTACCAAATCATATTTATTAATAATGATACGTGGGTATTTGATGGGTTTTTATATGTGTATGAACAAGCTAGCACACAGTATTGATCTTGCACAGATAACTAAGAGTTAACCGCCACTATGAATACCATTAGCTATGTTTTGTGATATGAAAATGATATTGAGAAGAGTCCGGCGACTACTTTAGTTGAGGATAATTGATTGATGAATTTTTGACTATTTCGAGTAATAAAAAAAATCGTCATGATGAATATTACGGCAGCATAAATGAAAAATGAGGTCGGATTAAAAGACACAAGCGAAGATTATTGTTTCCTTCGTTCGTGCCCTTTTCCCCGACGAGCAGTTGTACTAGTGCCGGCACGTGCTATCATAAAACTGGCCTGTACGCTGGCGCACGCGCGCGCTCGCGCACTTTTTACGACTAACACCGGGCCCGGGAATCCACCGGGCGAGGAGGACACCTCGATACCTCGGGGGGGTCCACTAACGATTTGGCTGGCGCGGTGCGTCAAGACTGTGGCGTTGCGTGTCGCCCTTGTTAGCGGCGGTGCGGAGTGAGCTTAATAGCAAAAACAAAACTTAAACTGGTACCATCCAGACAGCGGCCAAAGGTGCGACGGCGACGGCCGACGGGCTCGTGCCTTAACCGGTGCCTAATTATGACGAATCGCAGTGCATTCACCATGGAAATGAGACCACTGCAATGTGTGATTTGGTGCCGGAGCCGAATGCGATCAGCTGGCGTTTGCTTCGGCTCCTTTTGACGTCCTCCCATGCCATGGATCATCGATTCTTCCCTTTTGGATGCCATTCCAATCGAGGACCCTTCCGGCTACGGCGAGGAGCGATCAGCGCACGCACCCAGCGGGGGCAACCGTTCCGTGCGCCCTACGCGGCACGGCACACCTGCCAAATTATGATACATCGCCGACGTTGTTAACATCTTTTTCCCTCTTTCGGCACAGGTACGCGCGTGTGTGTGTATACGCGCGTTTTTTGTCCGTTTTGTGGGTCAAGAAATACGAGCGCAATCTGTTTCTCCGTTTCACTGCACGGACAGAAGAAAAAAAAAACAACGTTGAATTGCTTTCCGACTTTGCGAAACGATCAAAACGATCAAAATATTGCACCGCGGGTGACATAACTTAAATTGTAACGCACCCGGTGAATGGTTTAGCTACTCAGGTTGCTCAGGTCTCTGCTCCTGCCGATTGCGCTGTGTATGTGTGTGTGCGCGCTTTTTTCCTCGTGTAAGTTTTCCTTATCAACGTTGATCGTTGAATTTTCCTACCCATTACTATGTACAATAATTTGCGCTAAAAGTTTTTTTTGTTGTTGTCGTTTGTGGCCTTGTTTTACCCTTGCTTTATCTTCCTTGCACTCTCGCGCATCGCGCATCCATTTGCGGTGTGTGTGTTTTTTGTTGTTGCTGTAGTGACTTTCTTTCTTTGATCACTTTCACATCGCTCGTTTTGACTGATTTCATTGTTGTTTTTTATTGTTTTCCCCCCCATGTTTGAAAGTGCATCACTGCAAACAACGTTTCTACCTTCCTGTAAGAAGATGCGCATGCATTTGTTTTTTTGCCACTGTTGTCGATGCTGCCGTTCTACATGCGTTTCATAGTAATTAAGGTGTCTGTACAAACAACAAAAACATTGCTCCAATGTTTATATACCCACACCAAGTCACACACACGCACACACATTGGACTGCTTACGCAAATGTGTTTTTTGTTTGTTTGTTTGTATGTTTGCAGCCGATCCTTTTGCATTGTGGAAACATTTTACAGTCTACTTATTTATATGGCATCAAAATTAGGATTTCAGAGTCTTTTCAAAGAACCAATGTGTGGATCTTATTTTTCAGGTTAATCTGTTGTAAATGGGTAGGATCTAGATCGCTGTACTATATTATCAAATAATTGCCTAAGAAGTACCTTCTTAATCCATTGTTATAACCATTGTTTAAGCTATTCATGTTGATAGCTTATTACTCGAGGGATTGGTACTCATTGCAACAACAAAAAAAGTAATTATTGCTATGTGACTGGCGACAGTGACTACAAATAATATCAGGATAGTTTGCAGCTGCATAAGAGCAAGAAACAGCGGTAGTGATCAGCAAGTGAACAAGTATTCATTCGAGGAATTACTAGTTGTAAAGTCTGATGATGGCGTATACATACATTCAGAAAGCCGTCTACCATGACGGCGTTTACGTTTCGACTTTTAAAATTTTGTTGTGATGCTTATTTTGAATCCCGTATGATATGTGATACAACATACTTAATATTCTTGCTGAAAATAAGCAAAGATCAAAACGATAAATGTACAAAGCAAAAACCATGTACCGATGCCAGTTAAACATTTCTAGACGTTGCGTTATTCATTCATAAGCCATGCCTGATAAATTGATAACCCTTCCGTTAGGACGAACTCCGCCTAGCTGCAAGCCAACACAAATGACACTTTCGTTTGGCAAACACGCGCTAATCAAGCGCGAAATGAACTTTCGGGCAAGTTGAGAGGGTTGAACCGATCCCTGTGTGTCTGTAATGGGCCAACTAACAAAGCCAAGCGCATCAAATCGCCAATCGACGCTGACCCTTGTCCAGTGAAATTGATTTCCCGGCCCGTATCGGTGATTTTGATTTTATGACCGGATTTACGAACAAAATAGCATTCGGTTCTCCTCTCGCAAAACCAGTAAAGCCCAGTTTATGGTATGCTTCGCAAGGAGTAGAATACTTTGTCT
This sequence comes from Anopheles cracens, assembly GCA_002091845.1. NCBI lineage: Eukaryota > Metazoa > Arthropoda > Insecta > Diptera > Culicidae > Anopheles > Anopheles cracens. The sequence goes on from KZ069653.1 coordinate 26,174, forward strand.
GTGCATGGGAATTGAGGAAGGATTGAAGCTATTGGTTGCAGTATCAAGGATGGATTAGAACGATCTTTAAACTATATTCCCTTTTCTATCATATAGGAAAGAAAGTGAAAATATCTACAGGCGAACTGTGAATGAAACATTTCAAGTTTGACAAAATGTTTCTTAATTTTCACTAAAATAGTTCACAATAACAAAACCCCTGCAAGTTTTTTTTTATGATATTTGGAATCTTGTGAACAAGAATAATCAATACAATTCTATTCAAAGCGTACAAATGCTTCAATTAAACATGAATCTAAGAAAAACTTCATCATCATTAAAGTAAAGAAAAATTGTGAACACCTACTGAATCAATGTTCACAACCCAAGATGAAAGCAGATCGAATGGGCTGCTCTATCCCTAAGATATTGTGATTTTTTTCATCGTACGATGTCAAACTATCAACACCAGTGATGAACTGGTTGAGATCGCTCGAATCAACCACTTACCTTGTGCGTAGTGCATCACAGCGATATGATCATTCATCTTGATGCATGACTAAACTAGAAAGAGGATACGCTTTACCAATCCTTTTGCTACCCAGGAACCCGTGAGACAGTCTGACGAACGGCAAACATGCGGGACGAAGTGCTGGGCAGGAGCCGGTGGAACCGTATCCTTATCGCACGCGCAGTCAAACGCAGGCTAACCATTACCGACTCTTCCACATCACTTAACATCAGACACAGCCCTGCCCGCATCAAATTTTCATCAAACGCTTCCCACGAGCCGCTTCCTACCGCGCTGTCTCCAAAGCGGCTATCAAAAAACCCGGGGAAAAAGCGCTACAAAACCAACGGCAAACGGTACCGACGCGTTTCCCTGCGCCTAGAATAGCCACACGGTGGACCCGCCGGCTTGGGTTCCAACGGAGCGGAAAGATTGGTCCGATAAGATTTTGGTGTGGTACTCCGCACACACACCGAACCGAAACCGCAGCAGGCGTACAAGCAGCCCAGCAACAGCGCGCGCGCGAGAGAGAGAGAGCACGTTGGAAACGAAAAAAAAACAGCACACGAAGTGCAGCGGCAGTAAAAATACTTAAGCATGGCGCTGTGCCATCGCATAGTAGGCCGTGGACAAACTTTAACTATTCGCTCGCTTCTTTTTTCGCCCTTCGGGAGAGGGGGCGGACAATCCCGAATGCGATCTTGCGCCCCGTTGCTCCCTTCTGTACGGGGCGGTTCTGTGGCCGGCTGTCTCTTTCTCGCTCTCGCTCTCTCCCTTTAGCCCTTAAACGCAGTGCGTTTGCATACAGTGCGTTCCACCAACTACCTACCCGACACCGGCACACACGCACGTGTGGCTTGAATCGGTTTTATGTTTCTTTATGCTACGGAACCCAACCTTCCCCGCTCTTTGCTTGTGCTTTTTTTGTTGTTGTTGGTTGGTTTTGTTCGTTTTGCTGCTCGGCTCGCATAAAATATGTGTGTGCATGGTTCGCGGCTCCGTGCATAATCGCCACAAGACGGTGGAAGACATGTGCGGTTTAACACATTCAAATTAGAAAACAAAACAAAACAAACGTCGACGGCAGCGAGAATAAAAAAAGAATTGTTTTCATTACGTACAAAACTTTGAACCCTTGGATTACATTTGAAATCTTCGATGTAGGATTTATGAAAAGTAACTACGGTATTACACTGATTCTTTGTTATTTTTAATGTTTTAAAATGTCACTATCATACCTTGGACCGAATATTTTTATCATTTTATCATCATTTGATCATAATTATTCGAGTCATGTTTAGCTATACTAAGCTATAAGAAATACTACAGCTGTTAAAGAAAAAAAATTAAACGCTGAATTTATGAAAAAGTTATACTGCTACCACTACTACTGTCTCATTTTTCATTTACTTCATAATATATGTCATGATTGCTAAACATGACTAATATAAAGCGAATATTTAGTATATAGTAGCAATGGAAATAAAAATCGTGACTCGTGACTAATCATACTTAGAAAAAAAGTAAACTTAATTGAAATGAACCCTCTTAGGTTTATATCCCATTTTAGCCGTCTCCCCCAAGCAAGGAGTTTCTAATCGGCTATGGTGGTAAAACTTAGTCTAGTAAGCCAAGCCGTTCGGCATTCATGATCGTGTAAGTCTTTAGGCAACAGCAGAAGAAGGAAAAGGAAGAAGTGTTGACCATAATACAGGAGCTAGTGTTTCATGCTATAACAAATAGTACGTGTAATAGATATGCTGATTTCGAGATTCCCGGCAGATTACGCTTGCCATGTAAGATATATGAAATATTGTGAGCAAATCTTCGAATAACTAGCACCTTCACACACAAAAACACACCGAACATTTCTTATCTCTAAAGATTTCTGCTAGGTCAGCAATTTTCCAGGCACCGGCACGGTACATAACCGGCGCGCAGTAATAGATATTAATCGGTGCTCATTAAGCGCTATCGCATTCCTTCGCCGCTGGAAAACTGCTGAGCCCAACAGCATGCAGAGTTCGGTCATTTTCCTCCTCCAAGATGGGAAGAAGCACAAGCATTACAAACACACAACAGCAACAAAAAAAAACTGTGAAAACAAAACAACCACATCGAAAGTAACAAAAACAAATCTCGCTTTACACGTTTGCAGTAATTCTGCCACCAGTAAGTAGCAATGGCGGCAACGGCTGCAGCCATAGAAAACCACGGGCAGCAAACAGAAGACGAATGCAGCAGCAACAACAAAAAACCCGCTTTTTCCAAGCATAATTTACGACAGTGTGTCGAGGCCACGGTGAAAATTAATTCGATGTGCATCGCCATCGTTCGCTGATTATCGCGCGCCAATCTTTTCCCCCCCTTTAGGTGGTTTAGATTATGTAGGAGTGCACACAAACTGTGCGTTTGTCTGTTGGATGCAAATTTCGCACCCCCGCCGCGTGGAGCGGCCACAGCCTTGGGGCACCGGCCGAAAACTAGCGCTTTGTGAGCTGTGGGTTCGTTCGGTTGCTTTTTTTTTCGAGCGCTTCCAACCAACCAACCTAAGAGGTCCAACGAGGCCCGGGGCGACGATGCATTCGCACAAATCCCCCCCCCCTCATCCCACGTTCCTCTTTTCCAACGTTCCTGCGACACAGAGACAGACGTTGCGAACATTTGCCTTCTTCAACTGTCCCCGGCCGTGTCCCGCATCGCATTCGGAAGCGTCGTAATGCACTAAACGAAAATTAAAGTCTATGGTAATTAGTGAAATAGAACGCGCAGCAGTTAAGACAGAGGGAAAGGATAAGGGAAGGGAGAGAAGAGCGGGTAAAAATGCCTGAAAACGGCAACGTCAGCACCGAAGCGGCGAAGGAGGAAAAACCCGGGGAAAAAGCGCTACAAAACCAACGGCAAACGGTACCGACGCGTTTCCCTGCGCCTAGAATAGCCACACGGTGGACCCGCCGGCTTGGGTTCCAACGGAGCGGAAAGATTGGTCCGATAAGATTTTGGTGTGGTACTCCGCACACACACCGAACCGAAACCGCAGCAGGCGTACAAGCAGCCCAGCAACAGCGCGCGCGCGAGAGAGAGAGAGCACGTTGGAAACGAAAAAAAAACAGCACACGAAGTGCAGCGGCAGTAAAAATACTTAAGCATGGCGCTGTGCCATCGCATAGTAGGCCGTGGACAAACTTTAACTATTCGCTCGCTTCTTTTTTCGCCCTTCGGGAGAGGGGGCGGACAATCCCGAATGCGATCTTGCGCCCCGTTGCTCCCTTCTGTACGGGGCGGTTCTGTGGCCGGCTGTCTCTTTCTCGCTCTCGCTCTCTCCCTTTAGCCCTTAAACGCAGTGCGTTTGCATACAGTGCGTTCCACCAACTACCTACCCGACACCGGCACACACGCACGTGTGGCTTGAATCGGTTTTATGTTTCTTTATGCTACGGAACCCAACCTTCCCCGCTCTTTGCTTGTGCTTTTTTTGTTGTTGTTGGTTGGTTTTGTTCGTTTTGCTGCTCGGCTCGCATAAAATATGTGTGTGCATGGTTCGCGGCTCCGTGCATAATCGCCACAAGACGGTGGAAGACATGTGCGGTTTAACACATTCAAATTAGAAAACAAAACAAAACAAACGTCGACGGCAGCGAGAATAAAAAAAGTACACACATGCACACTTTCAAACCATCCACAGAGAGCGCGCTCCGGGACGCCCTCGAGCAACGGCGACGCCTTGCGAATGCCCTTACAGTGCCTACATATGTAGCTGCATACGTTATAAAAAATTGTTCGTACATAAATTAAAATTATGCTCATTTGCAACGACCGGCCGGTGCACCCTAGGTCCCCTCGTGCCCTAGGTTCGCACCGGACCGGCCCAGCTGCCCCACGTTTTCGGGAGGGCTGCTGCTGCTGCCCCGCGTTTAAATTCGGACGCAGCGAGCTACGAAGGCAAGCAGACGAAAGCAGATCGCGAATTTGCGAACATTTCGCAAACGGAATCTGCGTCCCGCTTTTTTTTGCCACACGGACACACTCACGGAAGTGGCCATTGTTATGGGAAGCCGGCTACGAAAAACCTACAAAAAAAAGCTCGCTCCAAGCGACGAACCCTAACGAACGGCTCGCGGTGCTCCTGCTCCTCTGCCAGCTGGTTTTATGTGCGTTTCTGTCGTCGGTTTTATCGTTGCGGATGGATTAACTGGAGCAGCAACGCGGTGCGAGAGCCTCGGTGCCCCCGCTGTCACCCGGTACGCCCGGTGAAACCAGCCGGAAGATTTTCCTAAAGCACCGTCCAGGAATGTCTCTGCTTTCTTCACCCCACGAGCCATCCGCGCGCCTAACTCGCGATCACCCACGGTCAGTGATCTTAACATAGCTCTCGGGGGGGGTGGAAAACATTCGCTTTTCCTAGCGCAAGCGTGTCTAGGGTGTCTAGAGTCGAAGGGGAAACCAAACCTGAACCCCAAACAAGCCGCAAACAGGCGCGCTCACACATACACCGAAAACACGAAAATTCCAATTTATGGCGATAATGCTGCTTTATTTACCAATTATTTATTTAAAATTAATTTTAATGAAGCCATAAAATTTACACTCCATGCATTAATGTCGAGACAAAGCGAGAACGGACAAAGACAACTTTTTTCCCCTTCAGTTCCACCCCTTCGCCGTCCGGCTGCTAGAAGCGCGCTCATCTTGGGGGCCATCATATCAGCCGGCAACAGCAGCAGCAGCTCGCCCTCTCATAATCGACGATAGACGGTGACGTTGGACGAACCCATCGAAGGAGGACGGAAATTGGCTGAAAAGCAAACGAAAAGCACCACCGTTTCGGGGACGATGCCACCCGGAGGACCGGGACTGGGACCGGGCCGGAAATTGTACACACATCGAACGGAATTTAGACAGGAATGTACCCAAACATGCCCACGACACAGATGCGGCACACGGTGCATTTCGAATGGGGCACATATCGTCGCGCGTATCGGCCCGCCCCATCTCGCAACCTTAGTGTGGCGCGATATTACCAGCGCAACACTTTGCATAAAGCATCGGAATTGAGCGGAATGTCTAATAGGGTGGACAAATGACATTTTCGATTGGTGTGCACCGGGGCTTCGACCGTATTTGACCATTTTGTCCGTTGGCATTCTTTCGGGTTGGTGAGAGTAAAGAGCATTACATGAAATTTGCATTTAAATTCACTACCATTTTGAGTTTGGAGCCATCGCGGGTAGGAAGATGTTTCGTATTTATGATGGCAGAAACAGTGGGTTACAAAGTGAACACACATTTCGAAACAAAAATTAAGTAACTTGAGGTTGAGTAAACGAAAACAGCTATCAGGTGAATCTTGAACTCTTGATCATTCTTGATATGAATAAAAACCTTTACATTCCCAATCCTCTGAATCGTGACAGGACAAGTTTAAATGGGTTGACGAAAAAACGGACTATAAAAGAAAGAACACGTAAAGCAATTGCATATGAACTGAAGCATATGGTATTTATGAGGTTTTACTTTTGCTTAACACATAAGTATACCCAAATCAATTGAACATCAAATTTGAACGCTTTTTTGGGTGTAAAGTAACTTTTCTATATCAAATTGGTGAAACTATTTCAAAAAATGATCAGCGATTTAAATACACGTAATTACACCTTGTTAGTCGTTGAAGCTTATCCTTTTCGTCAAAGGTTATTTTCAAAATTGTAACACGCCAATTATACTAAAATGATTTTTTTTTCATACGTTATGATTCATTTAACCGTATATAGTTTAGGGTATTGGACAAATTTATTGCCTAGGTTATTTTCTTGTGTTATTTTTTCTTCATTTTTTTCAAAAGCTACAACGTCGTTATCTTCATAGCGAGAAGCATAAGTATAACGAACCCATTATATTTATATTACATCTTTATATATAAAACAAAACATTAATACCGATCTCTTCGGCAATCATTTGATTAACATAACCTGAAACGCCACATAATGTATAATACATATAATATTAACTATGAAAGTTTAACTTTTACTAACTAAAATATGAACAAAAATAGTCTACATGACTCTGAATTGTGATAGGAATGCCATAGAAATAAATTTGTTGAAGAATAATTTGCCAACAAGCGATACTCCGACTGTTATGCCCTAGTTTATATGTCAAAGACGTTATGCCATATTATGATACATTTTCAATCATTTCAATATGAACAGTAATGATTTTCACAAAATGTTTCATATTCTATTCACATAATATGTAGAATCTTGACATTGTGAACTATTATTTGGCCTGTTAGTGGCTATCACTGGCTATCCCTGGCAATTGTTATAAATTCAAGATAAACAAAAAATATCTAGAGCCTGATGAGCCTGTGAAGGATGAGAGAATGATCCAAAGAACAAATAAAAAAATAATAAATTAAAAAAAACTTCTCATCGGAAGACTATTGTAGACCAGAAGGGTAACTAGTTTTTAGAATTTAGAACCAGTTGGTGTCGATGCTTTTCTTCCAGTCAGAAATTAACAACGATAATCAAGTTTATAGAATAGTTATGTTTAATGAATATCATGTAAAGAAGCGCAAGAAGTACTCATGATTAACTTAGATTAGATGAGATGAGATAAGATCCCATATTAACTATACAATATGCACAACTATCGTGATTGTTAAACAAAGCGATTAAAACAAACCAAGAATGAGAAAGAAGACATATTGAAACTGTTAATAAAACACACAAAACGCATTACACAAAACGACATAACATCCAATGCAAAGACAACTTATCCCACTCTGACATGATGTTTTGATGAGCAATCCTCACGCCCAGACAGGCACGTATCCTCTAACAATTCAATCAATCCCTTTTCAACAACCTGCCAGCCGTTTTTCGTGGCAGAATGATAAATGGAATGCCTCAGCTGTGGCGCTCCCAACAAAGAAATTGCACATCATTACGGCAGGCGATGGACCCAATCAGCTGCACCGTCGCGCCCCGTTCGCAGTCAAAGTCTGCGGCACCTCTCCGAGTCGTGAGAAAGCGCGACTAGTAACCGCGGGGCCAAAGCTGCGCCACTCATTTGCCAGCGGAGGAGAAGATTTAATGAAGTACTTAACGAAACTTAACCGCCCATTACGACATCATTCCGGCGAACGGGTGAGCGTTCGGAAGTATACTCCGGCCACGGAACCACGGCGAAGTCTCCGCGCGCCAAGAACGGCGGCAATCGGTGCAGGTTAAAATCTCATAAAAATAGCACATTCCGGACATGGGTGTGTGCCCGGGTGAAGCCGAACCCGGTGCCCACGGTGCGTCCCAGTAAAGCCGAAATAATGCAGCAAAGCTAATCGTGAATATGAATACGCGTACACAAAAACACAGCCGTCAATCGCCCGGGCCCGGGGAGCGCAGGGAAATGGAAATAGAAATATCAGTTCCAGTACATTTTCCTTCCGGTGGGTGCTATAAAAAAGTGATGGATTGACATCGTAAAACTTACCGTAACTTGTTGAAACAAACGAGCGAACTGGTCGGTCCGTCGGTGCTCCGGGGCGGCCAGAACCATTTTCTGCGCCGGCTGCGTTTTCCATTTATATATCGGTGACTTTTATCACTTCAGAAATGAATAATTAATTAATGCTTTGGGCCGGGACGCCCGGCGAGGGAAGCACACGCGTTCGCACAGCGTTTTGAAGACGACGGCCAAAGACAGGCTCTGCGCTTGCCGGCCGGCCGGCAGGAAGCGGGGAGATGAGCTTGAAAAATGTAGTTGATAAGTAATATTTATTGCACCATAAAGATTTGCTGGCAATAGCCGCGTGCGTACAGGGCGCTGAGGCCTGGCAAACGTCAAATAACTTGCGACCGCGGGCTCTAGCTTCAGCACGCTCCGCACCGACAGATACCATCATTTGGACTAGGAAATGGCTTCTTGTGCAGCAGGAAGGTGTGCCATGTTCTGGATACCGGCGGTCCGATAAGCCCGATGTGTCGAATGTCGTGTCGGCGCTGATAATATTCTCACACGTCGCACACCTCGGTGTTGATCGATCGTTCGAGATGCAGGCATTTGCAGCCGGGATTTGCAACTAAGAAACGATCGTCGCAAAATGGCGTTGTGCTGCTATTTTGGAAGACCGTAGGAAGCTCGTAGCGCGTTCGATTTATGATTGTCGTTAATGTATATTTTCATATGGAATAATTTAAAATCAAAAAGCCGAGCGCAACCGAAGTCCCCGAGAATAAAGCTTCCAGGCTGGGCATACGTCTCGGGGCATTGTGCAGGAAAGCGGACGATCCTTATTTAGTGTGAGCGATCGGTTGTTGCAGTCATGTTATTTTATGATTTTAGCATATCGCTCCATCAGCGCTAAACGCACAGACACCGCGACTACAGCGATAACTGAAGACTCGTGCCCTTCACCTCACACCATCTATTAGCATCGTGACAGGAGCGTCTGCTTCCTTAGTGTATGTGTTCGTTGTGCTGTGGTTCTGTCCAACTTTGGAACAATAACACTTGCCCAACGACAAAGAAATCAAGTAAACTCGTTTAGTGCACCGATGATCACATTGACGACGTGACTCATTAGCTGGTGATTTGCTGCACCAAAGATCAGTATATGTGTGAGAGAGAGAGAGAAAATGTCTCACATGAACAAACTCACCCAATATCTATTGAATCCAGCTAAAACACATTTTAAGCAAGAAAACCACAAATAAATAAGCTCATCCATTAAACCACTATTTCTAGGCCACCTTTCATTGTGTGCGCGTTCGTATCGCTCCTAGCACATGCACGATCCATAACACCCAAACCAAACTGGCGCACAATCTACCTGTGCGTCCACCAGGATTTATCATACCGAAAAAAAACAACACCCCCACTTGAATAGTCATTATTTTCATAAAAACATTATATTTACGATTATCAAAGCGGGTGCATCGGTTCGTTTTCGCACAAATTGCCAAACACAAAAGAATTGTCCAGTCGCCGGTGGTTGTGCCGTTTTTTTTGCGCGTGGACGCACCCAACTCCGGCTGACCACGCGGCCACGCGAATTCGCGCCACTGGACTGGAGCCGCGACCATGCCGCCGAGTGCGTGCTTTTTTATTGTTACTGTTATTTTGATCCATTCCACCGCCACCGGTGGTTATCGGTGCCGGGAATCCTGTTCGGAGCATCCTTTTGCGCACACAGCACCCGGTGAAGGTGCGGTGATATTCATAAACTTGGCGATTTATACCGTTTTTGTCTATGGTGAAATTTTCATTGTCATCGCCCGATACTGTGCGTACCACACCTGGCTGCCGCTGCCTGGCCGCGCGATGGCGAAATCGAAAAACGAACCGTATGCGCTCTGGCCGGCCACCACCAGCACGTACATCCCCCCGCGCTCCGAACCGATCGACGATTGCGAAATCGGGCGGAGCCCGGGGGCAACGTCTATTGTTCTTGGCAGGCGCACGAGCCCATCCAACACCCGGCACCCCGTACTAAGCTGATGCGGCACCCACTGCACAAGCTAGTATCATTTGACGACAGCCGATGCAGAAGCAGCAACTCAAGCAAGCGTGCAGAATCCAGTAATTTACTTCTCTTTTTGTATGCGTGTGTGGGTGTGTGTGTGTGTGTGCTCGGCGCATTGTTGTACACGAAGCGCATGAGCGCATGGTGATGTATCGTAATGTGCAGCAGACTGGTGGAGCTTTCATAACAGATAGGACATTATAGCACCTGTTAATAGGGAAATGGCTTTTCATGATAATTTTTAAAAGCTTTAAATCGAAGCTAAAATGACCATATTCTAAACATATTTTAATAAGTTGGAGAAGTCCTAAATCACAAGACTTTAATAAAACCATGTAAACCTTTTGTCTAGAGATTAAAGCTTCAAATGAACAAATCTATTATTACAGTATCAAAGATTTCCTTTCTTAACAATTTTTGAAACAAATATAAGAAATTAATTTAATGAAATTATTTTGATAATATTATGATGTTGTGCAACATAGCTTTTCAGCAGACAAAGTCATTGATATAAATATTAACACTAACGGACAAATCCGGTGTCAAATTACACTTTTGCAACTTTGAGCTTCGATTACTCGAAAACGGTTTGAGATATTGACAAATTGTTTTTAACCCAACTTCTTATATGTTTGCATTTTTTGATTAAAGGATTTTCCAAAATTTTAAAATCCTTAAATTTCTCCTTTCGTGCATATCGAAGTGTCAATTTACACCTAAAAGGCTATTTTTGGCAATTGTTGATCTATTGAACTGAAATTTTCACCAGTTGTGAGCAAACTATTCTAGTTTTATAATCCGTCGAGTTTGTGACCCCACTCCCTTCCGTTTTCTCCGCAGACCTCCTCATTTAAAAATCAGCCGACCTCAAAATTTTCGGTTGCCGAAAGCATGCGTTATAACTAAAAAATCTGAAGAATAAAATTCGAAAATACGTGTTTTGTGCTTATAATTCGTGACATTAGGTATTCAAACTACGTTTTTTTTTATTGTGCATTTTGCTTTTTCAAGACATAATTGTTAATGTTTTCTATTATTTATATAGAAAAACTCTTTTAATTCGGTCTACACGATTTTCCATAGCTTCTGTAAATGGCACATGGCTTTCTCTATGAAAAGACAGCGGGAGTGCGTATTCAAAGTGATGTCACTTCCCCAATATTGTTCGGATTTTTTTTTTCTTGGGTCCTGGACCACTCTGTGTGCCATTTTATGGAATTCAGGCACCGGAAATTTTTACGTATAGTTTTTATGTTTTATTTTATTTTGATGTCGGAGGATTTTTACTTGAGGGGGCGGAGGAACAAACGAGGGGGGAAGGATTACAATCTCAATAGATTATAAAACTAAAATAATTCGCGCACAACTGGTGAAAATGTCAACCCAATCGGTCAACAATTGCCAAAAATAGCCAGTTAGGTGTTATTTGACACCACGATTTGCACCAAAGGAGTATTCGGTCCATTTGACCGTAAGTGTTAAAAGTGGAGTGGAATAAATCATGATTGGAATCTTGATTCTGATTCGTAAAACATATGCCTACTTTTCAATAAAAGTATGAGATTTTTAAATCTCTTAGCACAAATTTCAGTCAGGTACTAAAGTTACCTAGCTTATGCGATATTACGATAAGTCAAAAAATCATAAACCAAAATTACATCTGAAACGATTATCATTACGTAGGATTAAGTTTTCAGCAACGAAAAAATTAAGGCAATGAAATCCAGACGTTTTAAATTGTATACAAAAATCTAGAACAGGCACATTTAGATAATTCCATGCCAGGCTTAATGTGTAATACGATTGAAATTGATTGATTGATTTAGCCTTGTGAAGTTTATATGAAGGGATATGTGATTTTGTTCATAAAGTAGGCTGAAAATAGGAAAAAAGAGCACCGAAAAGAATTGCATAAGCAAGGATGAATTTCGAATCGCGATTACGTAATTCAGCTAAGACTATGATTTATGTGCAAAGTACAAAGTCCAAAAATGTCAATCGACACAACAAAGATTCCGATTATTGTGAAATTATCACGATTTGGCCATATGTTCGGTTTAAGATGTTAAAAAACATTAATAATGTTTTATTGCACGAAAGGGTATGAAGTTGATACTTAGGTTCAGATATATTTGGTTAGGCCAAAACCAAATATTATCCTCTGAAGGCTCTACATTAATATTTCGTATATGAAAGTGTGCACAATCAAATTTTAGCTTGGACGCAGCAACAATTATGATTATTACTATTAATTCCAACAACGAAAACAACGTTTCAATAACACATTTTATCGGTACAAAGAAAGACCATATAAATTCTATTCCATCCATGATAGAATGATGGTTAAAAGGATTAATACTTCATGGAGTGCAATCCACAGACCCCATTGTAACACACAATAACAGCATTAGACACATTAATCTCCCATGGATCGCAGCCATAATGCTAGTATTTTGTCCGGAAACATAACCACAATCAATGTCATGACAAGTGTTTTCGGCTAGCTACACGCACCAGCTTTGACGCTGCGGCATTTGTTTCCTCCCCGCGTACGGGTACGTTACTGGTAAAAACGGTTCTCAGCTTTTCCCCTCCCGTGAGGGCCCATACCGGTACCGGCACTGCAATGATATAAGCAAATTCCGATCTTCCCATGGGTCCGACACGCACAGCGTTCCCATCCGAAGCGCCCGAACAACATCCCGAAAAAAGCGAAGCAGAAAAAAAAAACACCAAAACCCACCCAACAAAAGTGCCCCAGCGCGAGTCGCTTGGAGTTGGAAAGTACTCCCCCGTCTGGGCGAGCGGCGGCGTTTGGCTATTGGTGCGGACCGCAAAAGGGCAGCCCAGGAGGGAGTCGGTGATCTATGCGCAGGCGATTCAAAAGCACCACCACACCACATGATACGATTCATTTGTGCTCTCCGGCAGCCCCGCGGGACGATGAAATCGATGAAACTGATCGATCTATTGATCGATCGATCGACTCGGTCGATGAGCATACATATGTTCCGTGCGGTGCGCTGCACATGTCCATTGCGCCCGAACAAATGGCGAAATTGATCGGGAATGATGCTGATTACGGTTACGAGATTTATAATTACCGAATCAAGCCCCGCGGGAAACGCGAGCGCTGGAGCTCCGAAGCTCCGAAAAAAGCGAAAGAAAAGGGAAAATCTAATCGAATCGAACTCCATCTTGGACGGGGCGAAGCAGCGAATCGCGATTTAATCTAACCGCCAGGTGAAGATTCATGCTGATTGGATGAAAGCATCCCCATGCTTCGTGGAGAAGTGAATATAAACATCAACCTTTCGATATGGGCTGCCATATGGAAAGGAGTTTTTTCTTCGATTGAGGCTGAGGCGCTGCAAGTCCGCATCCGAATTTTTCTCCATCTGGACGATCATCGCGAATCAATAAAATATGACCTCTCCCATGGTCCGAACGGTTTGTTCTAATTTGATTTTTGGTTTCCTCGAACGCTCCTCTGGCCACTGTGCCGAATTAATGAATGCACAGTCCGGAGGCACTCGCCTGCTTGGGGGAAAATGTAAAACAAAAACTACACACCGTTCGACGGTAGTAAGTAGTCTAGCGAATGAAACATTTCTCAGGAGCTTGCTTCGCCAAAACTGTCAGAGCACGAGCGATCATTTTCGTGGGACTACTTACTCCGGGAGTAGAACATGATCGAACATAGCTGGCAGAGAAAGAGCTATGATTATTCTTATGTCAGAAATCGAAACGATCCTTTCGCATGCTCATCCGATCGAAGCAATTCCGAACAAAACGAACAGCACGAAACGACACACCGATCAGCCCGAAACACTAAACGCACACACACCTTCCCGGCGCGCAAGTCATCGTTAATCTATTAATCAGCAAACAACACATTTACGACGGTAATAAATGAACAATCACGGGACTATATTGATATTTCATTTATCATAGGGCGTATTAAAACCCTGTTCGCTGCGATGCTGGTACGCCCGGACGGTTGAAGCTCTTCTGCCGTGTTTTCCAATTTGTGTATCTCGTTTTTTTTCTTGCCCTCAACACGCGACTGGCCCTTGGTTGGAGGCACCCAAGAAGGGGGTGAAAAGAACCCAAACACTCCCGCTCGGAAACGGAGGTTAATTCGAAACGTAGGAGGAGGGCCTGTGAATGTGAAACGAGAATGAGATCACATAAAAACGAGGTACAAGAATTAGGATTAGGAAGTCATTCACACTTGATTAGCTTTATTGGATTGTTCTGTTTTATCGCGTCTGCTGCTTGGGGCCAAATTTACGGACGGAATGATCTACAGGCCGAATCCGTTAGCACGATCGACTAGACCAGGGGTTAAGTAGGAATGAAATTTGATAGCCGCGTAACAAAATGATTTTCGTTTTGATTTTCTTTAACGAGTCAAATAAAGTTCTATAGTTTGAGTTTACTTATGTCCGACGAAATATTATGTCTTTCAAGACTAATAAATCGTTTACAACAGCAATCTTAATATAGTGATTGCCATAACTAAAGCTTCACCTCGCGTATACAACAAAACAGTTAGAAGTAGCGTTAAACTCTCTTCAACAACCATGTTTGAAAGTTTCAAAATACAGTTCATTTTTATGTTTGTCTTTCAATCGAATTTTAAACCTTTCAATCGAGATTTAGAGAGAAAACACGGTTGTTACCTACCTATTGCCGCACGAGGAGTAGTCAGTTTTGCAATTTCTCAATGTTTTGCATTGCTAATTTCTGGTCCGGGATATTTTCATGCATTAGAAATAGCAATTTGTGCTTGATTTTTTTTAACGCATTTTTTTAGATGTTTTTGACGTTTTTAAGGCAATTTTTGTACGATTTCTCTCAACATATTATAATACTAAAAATGTGTTTTTCAATATCAAAATGTGGTCCTTGGTATCATTTGGGTCTAGATATCATTATAACATTCTATTGAATCCATTCTGATATAATATTTATACAATATGTTGTGCTCTGCAATGGTATATACACAGTATTTGTTTTAATAATTGGATTTCATATTTAGAACGCATTTAAAAGATAAACAAAAATTTAAGAAAAAACGTATTTTATGTAACACTTATCAAAGCTAATCAAACGAATGAAAAAAGCTTCCATAAGCGATTCATGTGCGATCCATCTGTTCATAGTTCCTTATATTAAACATTATGGTTGTTTTATATGATTTTCTTTGTGATTACAAATCACCATTATGCTTTTACAAATACATTTACATACATTTTACATTACGATTACAAATCACCATTACGAGCTTTTTTATTGAGATCAGTTTATAAAAACTAAAAGAGCATGAAGAGATTACACATATATATTGTTAACACAATATAAACTTAATGAAAAAAACAGCATAAAATGGTGTTTAAGTTTGTGGATACGAGAAAAACAAAGAAAGGAATAAACAGCTTATTATCAAGAGCCAACTTTTGAGTCGTATTTTTAAACAATTCAAAGTTTCCCGAAACCAAGCTTCTGTCTCGTAATGGAAAAAAAACCTACACTGACGCTATTATATACAACACGCTTTTCCTGCGGATGATTCGAGCACCGATAAGGATCGTAATTCATCCTATCCGATCATCACGGACTGTCCAGCTGTCGAAGGGTGCAGTGCAGGCGTCGAAGGAGGGAAGCTATTTTTACTCCCCCCGCTAGATTTTTTATCCATTTCAGCTGATTGCGTTCATATGTTTGCTGGCGAGCCTTCCGGTCTTCTCACCTACACCTGTGGACGCAGACGAAAAAACAAATGCAAAACCAAGATTCCATTCCGTACACATGGCTCGCCGGATGATCCAATCGCAGTTTTCCTCGCAAGGCACACCGATAGGGTGTCGAAAGTGCAACACCGCATCAGCATCATCATCATCATCGCCAGCAACCGTTTAATTATCATGCAATCACGGAGCGGCGTTTGGTGTGCGTTATTGTAGGTCAGTTTTAATTAGTAGGTTGTCGTGGCTCTTCCCTCCCGTGGAATAGCGCGCGCAAAATGGCCGCGAATTTGCAAACGCCACCGAATGGCCGGTAGGATGTGTTGCGGTCATCGGAGCTTCACAATCCGCGCCCGGCCTGGCGCGGATGGCAGGTGGGGAGGACGCGCGCAGTTTATAATTGCATATCCGCCGTTCGCGAAACAATCGCATCACAGCTTGCAGCAGCCCCATTGGTGTGTGGAAAATGATTTTCCACCGCTGATTGCCATCAAGAACGAACAACGGCCGCTGTTGGCGGTGTGGTTGTCTCGTGGGGCGGAGGTTTGGGTGTGGAAAATTTTTACACAACACCGCCACCGCCGGGCGGACCGGGCGGAGATGGATGGGAGTTTTACATGGCACTTTTCGCATCCCCGGTCCGGCGCGGGTAGGTGAAATTCACACGCTGCCCTTGACCAAATCACATACGCAAACACCCGTTGTTGTTGGGCGGCTGACCGGTGATGTTGTCGAACACCTCATCAGAGGCATCCGGCTTCCGAGGGATTCGTTCCGGACGCTGGTGGGGACGGACGGGGCGCAGGAAGATTGCATGGTTGCAGTATATTAAACATTGTTTCGATGTCATGCACCGAGCCCGAGCTGATGATGCTGGTGACAGGAAAATTTATGCTCGGAAATTGAGTGCAGATTGGTGTGGACCGTGTCGAAACAGCGGCGCGATGCTTCCTTTGGGCACACAACCAACCGGCGGATTAATTTCTATGAGAAAAAGAAGGGTTTTGTCAGCAAGGGTCAACGAACAAGGTAGAATTATGAGGCAGTCTAGAGTTGCAGTGGACCGAACTTAATTGGAAGGTTAGTGCTATCAACGCGCAGAGGACACTAACCCACCCGATATTCTGTCGGATATAGCGAGTCAAATTGATATAGGCCTTAAACTACTGTTCTTCAAACTAGCCATACATAGAGTCAGTTAGCGCATGCGCTTGCGATGGTTCTACATCGTTTGTTTATGTTGTACATCTCGAGGCTATTTTTACAATTTGTTTTTCGAATCAAAGAGATTAATCAAAAAATAAAAAAAAACATATGCAAATGACTAGAGTACTCAGGTTTTCGGATCTTAATTCCAACCTTTAAGAGTCAACTGAAACCTTCAATAACTTTTTAAGACAACCAATTGTTTACATGTTAAAAGGTTCCTCCAATTCTGGATATTCATGACATACAAAATTGTCTGAATATTGTACGTTACGTTTTAACTTAAGATCAATAAAATTTTGCCTTAACTAATAACTAGAGTTATAGAGTGCTTATCCTCCACTGTGCTTTAACGTGTGTAATACATACCAAAAACAGAACCCAGAAAAACTGATTATTACAAACTTTTTAGCATCTTATTTTGTTTTACAAACTTTTATATTTTAGATTCCATTGTCCACAAACATTGTGACATTGTCATTTTGCCGAAACGTCAGTCTGTCCATTGCCACCAGTCGGCTTTGACATGGCTAACTCAAAACCTTCAGTAAAACTCCAGAAAACTTCAGTGCAATAAATAAAACCCATAAAATTCCAGAATTCAGCCGCTTTTACAATATTTAAGTTTTTTTTCATAAAACACTTAAATCAAACTTCTGCAAGCTAGTTTCAACTGAAGCTGAAACTCTAAACTAAAGGTAAAAGATAGTATTTCCCGAGGTCAATGAAATACCACAGTTTTGTGATCATTCAGTGCATGTTTCAAAACTTAACAATAGCTATAGCATCTTTTAAGCAGGTGTTTAGAACATATAAAGCCACATACGCTGAATAGTTTGAGTATGTAAGATACGCTGAGCTCAAAACTTTATTTAAACTAAATTATGTTTCAGAATATGTAAACAAAACTGTATTCTAGATTACCATAATCCTTAACCATAATCGTCACCCTAGAGTATTTTTGATTATTCATGCAAAAGAAATGCTAAACATTTATATAATTAGTTTAAATATACAATACCGTTTACATAACGACTTACGACCAAAAATTTAGCTTTTTTAATTTGAAAAATCTTGAATTTTCAAAAGACTTGAGTCTTCAGTTAACCATACAAAATCTATGAGGATATGGACAAGTTATTTCAATTATGTTCCACCATGCATTAAAAGTAAGAAGTAATGAGCAGAGATCAGATTAATATTATTTTTTGATATGTTAATTTGAAGAGAATTTGACGCGAATGCATTTGTTTCTAATATAAATTTAAATAAATGTTGGTAAAGCCTTATTAAGGCTTTTGATCAAAGTATGGTGTTTCGTTCTAACGCAGTTGGAATTCATAGCATTGCAATGCCTGCCTTCAACCATCTACTTATTTTCAAACGCTATTAAAGTTATCATAGCTATTGCTCTCTAAAAGAAACCTATTCACCGATCACCTCCTTATATTAAACATTATGGTTGTTTTATATGATTTTCTTTGTGATTACAAATCACCATTATGCTTTTACAAATACATTTACATACATTTTACATTACGATTACAAATCACCATTACGAGCTTTTTTATTGAGATCAGTTTATAAAAACTAAAAGAGCATGAAGAGATTACACATATATATTGTTAACACAATATAAACTTAATGAAAAAAACAGCATAAAATGGTGTTTAAGTTTGTGGATACGAGAAAAACAAAGAAAGGAATAAACAGCTTATTATCAAGAGCCAACTTTTGAGTCGTATTTTTAAACAATTCAAAGTTTCCCGAAACCAAGCTTCTGTCTCGTAATGGAAAAAAACCTACACTGACGCTATTATATACAACACGCTTTTCCTGCGGATGATTCGAGCACCGATAAGGATCGTAATTCATCCTATCCGATCATCACGGACTGTCCAGCTGTCGAAGGGTGCAGTGCAGGCGTCGAAGGAGGGAAGCTATTTTTACTCCCCCCGCTAGATTTTTTATCCATTTCAGCTGATTGCGTTCATATGTTTGCTGGCGAGCCTTCCGGTCTTCTCACCTACACCTGTGGACGCAGACGAAAAAACAAATGCAAAACCAAGATTCCATTCCGTACACATGGCTCGCCGGATGATCCAATCGCAGTTTTCCTCGCAAGGCACACCGATAGGGTGTCGAAAGTGCAACACCGCATCAGCATCATCATCATCATCGCCAGCAACCGTTTAATTATCATGCAATCACGGAGCGGCGTTTGGTGTGCGTTATTGTAGGTCAGTTTTAATTAGTAGGTTGTCGTGGCTCTTCCCTCCCGTGGAATAGCGCGCGCAAAATGGCCGCGAATTTGCAAACGCCACCGAATGGCCGGTAGGATGTGTTGCGGTCATCGGAGCTTCACAATCCGCGCCCGGCCTGGCGCGGATGGCAGGTGGGGAGGACGCGCGCAGTTTATAATTGCATATCCGCCGTTCGCGAAACAATCGCATCACAGCTTGCAGCAGCCCCATTGGTGTGTGGAAAATGATTTTCCACCGCTGATTGCCATCAAGAACGAACAACGACCGCTGTTGGCGGTGTGGTTGTCTCGTGGGGCGGAGGTTTGGGTGTGGAAAATTTTTACACAACACCGCCACCGCCGGGCGGACCGGGCGGAGATGGATGGGAGTTTTACATGGCACTTTTCGCATCCCCGGTCCGGCGCGGGTAGGTGAAATTCACACGCTGCCCTTGACCAAATCACATACGCAAACACCCGTTGTTGTTGGGCGGCTGACCGGTGATGTTGTCGAACACCTCATCAGAGGCATCCGGCTTCCGAGGGATTCGTTCCGGACGTTGATGGGGACGGACGGGGCGCAGGAAGATTGCATGGTTGCAGTATATTAAACATTGTTTCGATGTCATGCACCGAGCCCGAGCTGATGATGCTGGTGACAGGAAAATTTATGCTCGGAAATTGAGTGCAGATTGGTGTGGACCGTGTCGAAACAGCGGCGCGATGCATCCTTTGGGCACACAACCAACGGGCGGATTAATTTCTATGAGAAAAAGAAGGGTTTTGTCAGCAAGGGTCAACGAACAAGGTAGAATTATGAGGCAGTCTAGAGTTGCAGTGGACCGGACTTAATTGGAAGGTTAGTGCTATCAACGCGCAGAGGACACTAACCCACCCGATATTCTGTCGGATATAGCGAGTCAAATTGATATAGGCCTTAAACTACTGTTCTTCAAACTAGCCATACATAGAGTCAGTTAGCGCATGCGCTTGCGATGGTTCTACATCGTTTGTTTATGTTGTACATCTCGAGGCTATTTTTACAATTTGTTTTTCGAATCAAAGAGATTAATCAAAAAATAAAAAAAAACATATGCAAATGACTAGAGTACTCAGGTTTTCGGATCTTAATTCCAACCTTTAAGAGTCAACTGAAACCTTCAATAACTTTTTAAGACAACCAATTGTTTACATGTTAAAAGGTTCCTCCAATTCTGGATATTCATGACATACAAAATTGTCTGAATATTGTACGTTACGTTTTAACTTAAGATCAATAAAATTTTGCCTTAACTAATAACTAGAGTTATAGAGTGCTTATCCTCCACTGTGCTTTAACGTGTGTAATACATACCAAAAACAGAACCCAGAAAAACTGATTATTACAAACTTTTTAGCATCTTATTTTGTTTTACAAACTTTTATATTTTAGATTCCATTGTCCACAAACATTGTGACATTGTCATTTTGCCGAAACGTCAGTCTGTCCATTGCCACCAGTCGGCTTTGACATGGCTAACTCAAAACCTTCAGTAAAACTCCAGAAAAATTCAGTGCAATAAATAAAACCCATAAAATTCCAGAATTCAGCCGCTTTTACAATATTTAAGTTTTTTTTCATAAAACACTTAAATCAAACTTCTGCAAGCTAGTTTCAACTGAAGCTGAAACTCTAAACTAAAGGTAAAAGATAGTATTTCCCGAGGTCAATGAAATACCACAGTTTTGTGATCATTCAGTGCATGTTTCAAAACTTAACAATAGCTATAGCATCTTTTAAGCAGGTGTTTAGAACATATAAAGCCACATACGCTGAATAGTTTGAGTATGTAAGATACGCTGAGCTCAAAACTTTATTTAAACTAAATTATGTTTCAGAATATGTAAACAAAACTGTATTCTAGATTACCATAATCCTTAACCATAATCGTCACCCTAGAGTATTTTTGATTATTCATGCAAAAGAAATGCTAAACATTTATATAATTAGTTTAAATATACAATACCGTTTACATAACGACTTACGACCAAAAATTTAGCTTTTTTAATTTGAAAAATCTTGAATTTTCAAAAGACTTGAGTCTTCAGTTAACCATACAAAATCTATGAGGATATGGACAAGTTATTTCAATTATGTTCCACCATGCATTAAAAGTAAGAAGTAATGAGCAGAGATCAGATTAATATTATTTTTTGATATGTTAATTTGAAGAGAATTTGACGCGAATGCATTTGTTTCTAATATAAATTTAAATAAATGTTGGTAAAGCCTTATTAAGGCTTTTGATCAAAGTATGGTGTTTCGTTCTAACGCAGTTGGAATTCATAGCATTGCAATGCCTGCCTTCAACCATCTACTTATTTTCAAACGCTATTAAAGTTATCATAGCTATTGCTCTCTAAAAGAAACCTATTCACCGATCACCTACTTCCACATTGCGATGAGAGGCGGCTTGCCGCGATAGTTTAACTTCTGCCGGTGGACCGGTTGGATGCTAAATTAATTGAACTCTGTCAACATGGTACACCACGGTGAGGAGTGATTCGGCGGGGACTGGAATGAAGCTTTCGGTAGAGCCAACACACAAGGAAGGAGAGGTGGTGATGTAATAAAACACACGAATAAACATGGCCGCCAGCTAAACTGGAACCATTCATCACCTGCCCCGTGTGGATGAGCATCGTCGGAGCTAGAACTTTACCACTTAATGCGCCGCTCGGAGGAAACGTGAATTTTCATTTTCACGCCCCAAACGAGTGACTGAGAACCCGCGAGCAAAAGGACTGTCCAGAGTGCGCGTGCAGCGAGCACGGTGACGGGTGCGAGGATGACTATCTCACTACTGCTAAGTTCCCCGGGTTGAGCTTCTCCGGGGGTTTTTTTACGGCTCTGATTTTAATAACTACGGTGACCATAACTCGGGAAAAAGGTAATAAAACTGAAATCGCACGTCGTATCCATGGGAGTGATTTATACGCTGACCATCTCCCTGCGCCCGCTCCGAGCAGGAGAGGCGAGAAGACACCACAACGGTCATGGGTGGTGCCGGTGCTAGGACCTGCGCCCGCACCGAGGACCTCTTTGTGAGGGGCCTGTTCCAATGACACGAAGAGGCGAGCCGTGAGCGCGAGGAGCCTGTAGAAAATGTGATGAATAAAAGTCGTATATTTCATTTTCTTAGAAATTATACGACCTTTTTCCACTCCGCCAGAACGCCCCACGCGTGGGGGAGACCTTGGACCACTGGTTTACACTTTTTTCCCCATCGCCACTCGCCACGACAGTGGACAGTCGTAAACCTTCACCCCGACGCTGATAAGCGGCATACCCCATGAGGGTGAGGAGAGGGAAAAAGATTTTCCACGCTACCAACCACGTGGGGGGGGGGGGGGGCGCGGGTGACTGTTTAGTTTCTTTTTACGATGTTCGTACTTTTTTCTCTGTATTTTTCTACTCTTCTACCTCTTCTGCTGCGTGTCACTTTTTGCAATTCGATTCCATTTGCTTCTTGTGTGTGTGTGTTTTTCTGTGTTGCTCTCCTTACTCTCGCCTGCACACTGTGAAGGATTTACTCGAGCAGGTTTTATTTCGGTTGCAAATTTTTATTTGCTCCAGTCACCACCGGCCTGGCGACGAGCTTTTATACGAGCTTCTGAAATGATATAAAGATTATCACTGCCGAGGTGCGTCGTTTCGGTGCTATTTGCAGTGGGTTTCGAAGGGATGAGCACACGAGCACAAAATCATTCTTCCATGCGTAACGGCCGTAAAGATGCTGACAGGGAGTATCAGCACGCCGGGGGGCCGGGATCGGGACACACAAATCTAACATCTAAGCCACTCCGACAGGCGAGCCGGAGGTTGGCTCGTTGGTCAGCCTTTCCAGCCCAATCCGGACACTCACGGCTGCTGTTTGTATTTTGCAGTTCGTTTCGTTTACAGTTCGCAAAACAAAACCGACCAAGTGGGGGGGTGTATTTGCTTTATGTCCCATTGGGAAACAGGCCCAAAATGGCAGCAACCGCACACCGGATAGTTGGCGGGTCACTCGGTTCAGGTGTAAAATACCCACCTCAGCCGGGGTGAGCTTCTTCGGCGCGCTATCGCTGACAGAAAATGTGAGAAGGTAACCATAAACATTATCTAGCGAAGGGTAATTTCTCTGATTCGGACCGAGCGACTATTAATTGGAGTTATTTACCCCCGTGAGGGGGGGAGGCGTTTTATAGGTGCTTAGTCGTAAAAATTGGCCACCTTACCCCCCCCCTCCTCCCCTGGAACCCTTCCACCATACTCCACAGGGATGAGGCGAAGGAAAGATCATTCTAGATGTTTAATGTTGCCACAGTAATAGATTATTATTTTTTTGTTTGCTGCTCTCTGCCGTTCGCTGCTACTTTCGTAACAAAGAACATTTTTTAATGTGCACCTAACATAAAATATTGCTCCTGTTCACACCCGTGTAAACATGGCGCTGATGCTGTTGCCGCTTCATATTCATATTCCTCGCTGAGGTTTTTTTTCCTTCCAATGACCACGGCGCTATGCGCGGCGTCGTAAAGATAACACAAGATTTTTATTTCAACACGAGCTTCTCCGCGCGTTTTTATCTCCCATTGGGTGCTAAAACCATAAGAGATTTCCTTCCGTTCGCACCACCGAGGGTGAGTGTTAAAACATATGATTTGCTGGCGGTTATTTCGGTGCATTTGAGGTATCGATGGCGCAAAACAGTC
The DNA here is from genome assembly GCA_002091845.1 of Anopheles cracens. Lineage (NCBI taxonomy): Eukaryota > Metazoa > Arthropoda > Insecta > Diptera > Culicidae > Anopheles > Anopheles cracens. The sequence continues at coordinate 50,125 of KZ069653.1, forward strand.
ACGACGACCGCGCGTGTGTGTGCGAGTGTGTGTGTGTGTATGAGTCGAAACGAATTGAATTGCTAATCGTCTGCACCGGTTGCAGAGGGCAAAATTTTATGTTACCGGTTGTCGTTAGAAACATATCATTCATATGGGAAGCATTACTCTGGGCGGTTATTAAAGTGTGAGATCGTTTTTTTTTCTTCTTTATTCTCCATGGAATCCTCTAACCGAGCGGCTTCGGATGGGTTTGAGCGATGCATAGTGGAGAAAAACGACGCTTCAGGTTTTAAAACTTCTCCTTACGAAGCGTCATAAATATTCAAGCGTCCTGCATAAAATGGAGCAAGTTTTATTTGACGACCCGATTTGAAAGGTTCAACTTTCGCGGCATCCCAACGAAGCCGTCCGATGGTTTATCTAACAATCTGGATTCTAAAGTTGTCGCTTACGGGCAA